>JADHKP010000018.1:0-180334 GCA_019925385.1 Raffaelea deltoideospora
TTTTAATATTTTAATATTAATAAAGTTAATAATTACCTTTTTAAAATACTTATTTTAATTAAAGATTTAATTTTATAACTTTAAATTATAATAAATTAATTTACTTTTATTTAACTTTATAAAAAGTAATTTATATTATATTAATTTATATCTTTAACATTTAATTAAATATAACTTTATAATAACTTTTTATTTTTATTAATAGTTTTATAATTTATAACGTTTAACGTCTTTACCTTTATTTATAATTAAATAAAGTTTAAAAAGGTAAATAATATAATATTTAATTCTTTAACACCTTTTAATACTTTTTAACTTTATAATTTTTATTTTAAGCTTTTTTAAAATTTTTTATTAACTTTTTAATATATAACCTTTTATAATAAATAAAGTTATATAAATATTAAAAACGTGTTAAATTAATCCTTTAATTATTTAAATTAAATTATATATATAATTAAAGTATAAATTAATGTAATTAAACTTTATTATTATATATATAATAAAAAGTATTTATAAAAAGTTAAACCCTTTATATATTTACTCTTTATAATTTAATTAATAATATAAATAACTTTAATAATTACTTATAAAAAGGCCGATCGAAACGAAAAACGTATTTTAAAACTTTTAAAAAAGATAATTATTATTTAATTATACGATTATATAAAGAATTTTATTCGTTTTTAAAGTTAAAATTCTTTATAATTAAATAAAAATAACGTATGTTAAAACATATATTTTAATATTATATATTTAATGTATATAATATTAAATATAAAATTTTTATTTTTATTTTTTTTATTATAATATATATATTATTTTATATTATATTATTTTTATTTTAATTTATATTTAACGTTTTAATATAAAAACACGTATTTTAATATAAATTATTTTTATTTTAATTAATTTTAATTTTATTTTTAACTTTAATATAAACCTTTTTAAAATTAAACGATTTAATACTTTTAAACGTATTTATTTTTAATAATATAATATTTTCGTTTTTATTATTTTTTTAATTTAAATAATTCATTTTATTATATTTATAAATATAAGTTTTTAACTTTAAATAACTTTTTATTATATATATAATTATTAACTTTTAATAATATTAAGTTTTATTTTAATTATATATATAATTTAATTTAAATAATTTTATTATTTAATTTAATAACCTTTAATATAATAAATATATATAAAAAAAGTTTTTAATTTATAAAATTATATATAATTAATTAAAAAAAGTTTTTAACGTATTTAAATAATATATTAAGTGTATATTAATTAAAAGGCCTTTTAACTCATTTAAAAACACGTAATCTTATAATACGTAATTTT
Source organism: Raffaelea deltoideospora (assembly GCA_019925385.1). Lineage (NCBI taxonomy): Eukaryota > Fungi > Ascomycota > Sordariomycetes > Ophiostomatales > Ophiostomataceae > Raffaelea > Raffaelea deltoideospora. The sequence goes on from JADHKP010000018.1 coordinate 1,345, forward strand.
TACTTTATTTTACTTTTAACATTTATAATTTAAAACACGTGTCTTAACGCACGTCGTCCTTTTTTTAATCGTAAAGAATTCTATTTTTAAAAAAAAGTAAACTTTTTAAAGTAATTAAATAATTAAACAACGATTAACTCTTTTAACGAATTATTTTTTCGTTTTTCGTTTCGATCGACCTTTTTAAGACCGATCGTAAACTTTATTTTATTTATTATTTAAGTTATAAAGTGTAAACGTATAAAGGTTTTTACCTTTTTTTAATAACTTTTTATTACGTATATAATAATAAAGATTAATTACGTTAATCTTTACTTTAATTATATATATATTTTAATTTAATTAATTAAGTGTTTAATTTAATACGTTTTTAATATATATATAATATAATTATTAATTTAACTTTTACGTATTTACGTTTATTTAATATAATATAATTTTAATTTATTTTACTTTTATTAACTTTATAATTAATTATTAAAAAAATATTTATTAAATTATAAAATATTTATAAACATTAATAATAATATACGTTTTTTAAATATATATAAATATAACTTTAAAACGAATAAAAAAAGTATACTTTTATAATTAATATTATAAAATAATAAATAAAAATAACTTTTTATATTTAAATATATAAAATAAATTAAACCTTTTTAATTTTATAAACGACTTTATTAATAACTTTATTTTAAATATATATATTATTAATTATTTAAACTATTTTTTTAATTATTTATAATTTAGTTTATTACTTATTATCGTTTAAAAAATGTTTTAAAAATTTATAATTAATCTTTAAGCCTTTTATAATTTAACCTTAACGTAACGTTAAAAAACGAATAAAAAGTTAATAACGTATATTTATAATACTTTTTATTATATTTTTTAATATAATAACTTTTAACTTTAACCTTTAATTTTTATAAAGTTTAATATAACTTTTTTAAACTTTAAAATGTAAATTTTTAAAGTTTAAAGTTAACCTTTTTTACTTTATATACGTAAACCGTTATATAAATAATTATAATTAAAAACCTTTTTATTTTAAACTTTAATTTTTTTATAAAATTAAAACTAAAGTTATATATTAAATGTTAACTTTTTAAAATTTTAAATATAATTTTAACGTTATAATTATATAAATGTTTAAAATTATTAAAAAAAGTAAAAACTTTATTTAAATAAAATAAATTTATATAAATTATAAGCTTTTTTAATATTATAAAAAACCGTTTTAATTAATATATATTTAATATATATAATATAAAAATATAAAAATTAAACTTTTTATTATTAAATTTTAATCTTTTTACGTTTATTTAAATAATTTAAAATTAATTTTTAATATAAAAATTATTATATTTAAATGTATATAAAATTAAACTTAATTATATTATAAAATATATATTTTATTTAAAAAAAATATTTATATCTTTTTTTTTATTTATTTATAATTAAATTAAACGATTTTACGTATAACAACTTAAAGTATTTACTTATAAAAATTATAACGAAAAGTAAAATAAAAATCACGTAACTTAAATTCTCGATTTAAATCACGTGACTAAATTTTCATCGCTTTAACCCGTCGGTTTAAAAACTCATCCTTTAATTTTTACTTCATTAACTCGTCGGTTTAAAAACTTAACCCTTAATTTTCACCTTTTTAACCCATCGGTTTAAAATCTTAAACCTTAACCATTGCCTAAGATAAGTTCGACGCCGCGTTAATTACTTTTAAAATCATTTTACGTGTATAACGTTTAATTTATTTTATAAAAGTTAAACTTAATAATCGTTAAAACGAAAAAATTTTTAAAGGTTAATATAACATAGTCTTTTACGCTTTTTATACGGTCTTTTATCTTCTTTCCGTCTTCGTCTTTCGTTTCGTTTTAATTAAACTCATTTATAAAAGGAAATATAATAGTTTAAATTAAAGGTTACGTTATTATAAATTATTTACTTTTATTTTCTTTTAAATTTTATAAAAAAAAGTATTTAAACTTTTATAAAAAGAGTAATGTAAAATCGAGTCGTTGTTTTAATATATTCGTTTATATTAATTATAAATAAGTTATTTATTATAACTTTAATCGTCATGGCCTTTAAAAAAAAAGTAAACTTAAGTCTTAAACCGTTTAAAACTCTTTATTAAGTTAAGTTAACTTATTTAATTTAATTTATAATCGTAAAACTTATTAAACCTTTTTTTATTTTAAAAAACATTAAAAAAAACTTTCAATAACTTTAAAAAACTTAAGGTTTAAGGTTAATTTATTCAGTTACTTAATCGTTTACTTTTTTTCGTTTTTTTTAATTAACTTTACGAAAGACTATATAAACGTTTATATTTATATATTACGACGTGACGACGCGTTAATAACGTAACGTGTGTTTATATTACGACGAAACGTACGCTTTTCGTCGTTTTCGTTTTAAACACGTCTCGGCCTTTTCACCCTTTTTTACGTTTCGTTACCTTTAAACATAGGTCGTTTATATAAACGAAGGTTTTACGTCGCCTTCGTCGATTATAGTCGTGACCACGGTCCTTTTATAATAAAACGTATTAAAGAGTTATCGTCGTCGTTTTCGTTATTTTCGTCGTTGTTAAACCGTGTGTCGTTTATTTTATCTTTTTCGTTTAACGTTTCGTTTATTATTAAAACGTCGTCGTCGTCGTCATCGTTATTATAGTCGTCGTTTTCGTCGTTATTAACCTTTATATCGTTCTTTTAACTCGTTTAACTCCTTTAGTTTATTTAACCCTTTTAATTTATTTAACCCTTTTAATTCATTTAACCCTTTTAACTTATTTCGCCCCTTTAATTCGTTTAATCTTTCTTTTAACTCGTTTCGCCTTTTTAACCCGTTTAACCTTTCCTTTAATTTATTTCGCCCTTTTAATTAATTTAACCCTTTTAATTCGTCTCGCCTTTTATATCCGTTACGTTTAATATGTTTAACGTTATTACGTAGTCTTCGTCGTCGTCGTCGTCGTCGTCGTCTTCGTCTTTATCCTTGTCCTTTTCGTCGAAGGGTAAGTTAATTATTATTTTAAGCGTAATTAACGTAAGACGTTTATACGCGATCGACGGTTAACGTTTACTTTAACCTTCGTTCGTTTTCACGATATCGCCCTTTATATCGTCGTTGTCGTCGTTTTTTTTGTCTTCTTCGTCATCGTCGTCGTCGTCGTCGTCGTCGTTTATAATTACGTCGACGTCGTTTTCGTCCTCGTTTTCGTTTTCGTCTTCGTTAAACAACTCATCGAGCGCGTCGTTTTACGCGTCGTTTTATTCGTTAACTTAAAGAAACGTAAACATCGTAAATATTAAGATTTTAACCTTTTTTATTATATTTACGTTATTAAAGGTTAACACGTCGTCGTTAACGCGTATAACTTTTTCTCGTCGTCGTCGTTTACGTTTAAAGCCTTTACGTAAAGCGTCGTTAATTCGTTAATATAGTCGTTTAACTCGGTTATTTTAACCGTTTTAAATTCGTAAAGTGTTTTAAACGGTTAATATAATTAAGTTAATTAATTAAACGGTTAACCTTAATACGTCTTTATTACCTTAACCGTTATAAAAGTGATTATGTCGTTTATAATTCGAGAGAGAAATGTGTTTTACGTTATTAATTGTTTAATTCATTTAATCTTAACCTTATGTTTTTATAGGTTTTAATATAAATCGTTTACTTTAACGACGTTTTACTTTATCTTTTTCGTTTATTTAAGGCGTATAATTCAGTCGATCGTTTAATGTAATAAATTATAACTTTACGTGTATTAAATAATAATATTTCATAAATAATATTCGTATAAGTTAATTTTAAACGAGTTAAAAGTTAAAAAGGTAATGTAATAATTATATTTAAACGTTTTATCGTTAAAGCGCGTCGTAATCGTAATCCGTTTTAAAGGTTTATAAAACGCGTAAACGAATTCGATTATTAAATTTAACTCCGTTAAGGTTAATGTAATAAGCCTATCGTATATATAAAGTTAATAATAAACGGACGTTTTTTTTAACTTATCGACTTGGTTACGTAAGTGTCTTTTTTAACTCGTTAATTAAAACGTCCGTTTAAATCGATAAGTTAAATATCACTTACTCTTAAACTTATATTTATTTTATTATAATAATAACTCGTTATTTATTAAGTTTCGTTATGATCGTTTAATATATAATTATCGTTAAGGTCGAAACGTGTCGTATAAAGTATAAGACGGCTTTAAGACGTTCGTTAAACGTTAACGTCATTAAGTCGTTTATTATACGACGTTATAGTTAAACGACGTTTACGTTTATAACGTCGCCTTAAAGCGTCTCGGTTTACGTTTTACTTAAAGACGTTTTACCTTTATTTTAATTATAAAAAAGCTTTATAACGTTAAAATTAAAAAATAATAATATAACGGTGTAATAATTTATCTTTATAAACATTATAAAAGTGACGGAGTCGTCGTCGTTTACGTTTTAACCTTCGTCGTTACTCGATAACGTTACGGTTAACGCGTTGTATAACCGGCCTTTAAGCCGTAACACGATCGTTTTAATTTTATAAGCCGACACGTCGTTATCGAAGTAAACGACGTGTGTTAACGCGTCGTCGACTACGAGGATTTTAAAGGAGGTCTTTATACTTTAACGAACTTATATTAGTCTTAAGGCCGTCTTAAAGGTGTTTTATAAAAAGTCGTTTTATTAACTTTACTTTTAACTTACGCGTTATAATACGAGGTTATTATAAAGTTATTACGCTTTAAGTTTAATTACGTTAACCTTCGTTTACGTTAAGGCGTTTTAAATACGTTAAAGGTTTAAATGTATAGTTATTTAAATTAAGTTAAACAAATGTTTAAAGCCTTAATTAACCTTTGTTATAATAGTGTTAAAGACGAGATTAATTAATACGTAAGCGTCGTTAATGTTAACGGAAAACTAAATCTTAACATACGTTATAATAAGCGAAAATATATCGTCGATATTATAAATGTCGTTAAAAAAGGGGGTTACGAACGCGAAAAGGAATTATTTTTTATACATTAAACACATTAATTATTAAAACGTAGACTTAAACCGACGTATAATTTAACTTTCGTTTAAAACAACGAGTTAAAACCATACGTTATATAAAGGCTTAAATAACTTCGTCTTTTAATAAGTTTTAAACACGGCCGTGATCTTTTCGTCGTCGTCCTTTTTTTCCTTAAAAGCGTTAACGTCGTCGTCGTCGTTATCGTCGTCGTTATCGTCGTTATTATTATCGTCGTCGTCGTCGTCGTCGTTATCGTTGCCTTTTATAACGGTTAAAACGTATACGTGACTTTACATTAAACGATTAAACGTTAAACGAGTCGGCGTTAAGTGACTTAAGTTATTTCGTTAAGTTACGTATAATTATCGTTTAATAAGCGTTATATAAAACGATAAAAACATTACGGTTAAAGTTTATACGTCGTTCGTTAATATACGTTAAGCTTTTTTTTAATTTATCGATTAAATTAATAAAGGGCGTCGGATAGATCGACACCCTTAAAGGATAATTCGACACCCCTTTCATAACGAACATCAACGTACGTCACTGATTTTTACCCTTAAATACCCTGAAAATTTAATTGAATTCAAAGGTATAACACCACTAACAACACTTACACCGCCGCCACCGCCAAACCCCATCAACCCAACACTCTCAGCACTGCTGTCGCCGTCGCTGCCGCCGCCGCCGCCGTCACCACCACCAATTATGGCTTACGAAGGCTTATTCGAAAGGTTAACAAGTCAACGCTATAAGGCTAAAGAGATTTTAACTAAATTGTTACCTTTAAATTTAGGCCTTAAATTTGGCGGAATTTTAAGACATTTAAGGGGTAAAAATCAATGACATGCGTTAACGTGCGTTAATGTACGCTATAAAAGGGATGCCGAATTATCCTTAAGGGATACCGATCTATCCTACGCCTAATAAAGGGTTAACGAAAGGCTTCGTTTTTAACTTATCGATTAAATTTAAACTTTGGTTTAATAAGTTTAAAAACACTTACTTTACGATTAATTTAAACGGTCGTCGACGTATAATTAATTAACTTTTACGTTTACGTCTCTTTTATAAAGATGGCGTAATATAGTTTTTCGTCGTTATTATCTCGAAACGTATTTTAAGTGTCGTAATAAACATACATGTCGAAGAATCTTTAACTTATGCGTTATAACTCGTAATATATTTATATAATGATGACGGCGAACATGATTATTAAGTTTAGTCGATAAAAAGGCTTAACGAAACCGCGTAAGTTCGTTAATATAAACATCGTTAAAGCGTACGTGACCGTTTTATTTATATCGGTTTCGTTTATTAATAACGTAAACCGCGTTAATTTTTTAAGTAAGTTAAATAAGTGAATGACGTCGATTATTTAATACGGTTTAAAGTTAAAGCGTTTATTCGTTACGTTAATTATAAAAGGTTAAAACTGTATGTAATAGTTTATTTACTTTAACGTTAAGTTTATTTAATTAACGGTTACTTTAAACGAAAGGCCTTTATTAAACGTTTCGTTTAAAAAACGTATTATCGATTAAAGGTTTTTTAATAACTTTTTTATTTATTACGACTCGTTCGTTTTAATTAAGTCGTTATCGTTAAGCTTAGTTAACGCGTCGTAAACGATGACCGTCTTATTAAATAAGTTTATTTAATTTTACGCGGTCGTTAACGTGTTAATTACTTAGTTCGTGACTTACGATAATAGTCTTATATCGACAAGGTTTATAAATCGATACGTTAATTTATTAAATAACGTAAAAGTCGTTTTATTCATCGATTTACGCGATAACGTGCCTTAAAACGTTAATAAATACTCTTTAATAACGTTAAGACTCGTGGTCCGTCGCTCTTTTATCGTCGACGTTAATTCGCCTTATAAAGCTTAATCGACGTCGTCGTTCGGTTATATCGCTCGTAAAGCTTTATAAAAGGACAACGTGACGATAAAGTTTAAATTTTTATTAACGCGTTTTTTAAGGTTACGTAATTATAAACGGGTTAACACGTTATAATAAATGTTATTTTATTTAAACGTCGATAATACGTTAATCGTTTAATCCGTTATTAAAAACGAGACGTATTAAGCCTTTATTTTCGTTTAACGTTTATAAAATAATCATTTATGTTTTATACGTTAAGTAAAAAATGTAAACGTGACGGTTTAAGCTTAGTTTTAATTTTTTACGATGTATTTTATAATCGTTTTATTAACGTTGTCGTCGTTAAGCCTTTATCGTCGAGTAAAAAGCTTTTTATTTACGTCGTCGGTAAAGAATCGTAGGATGAGATAAGTCGCGGTTAATATAAACGCGTTGTTATTAAGGTTTTAATTGTCGCTTTTTAAGTTTATGTCTTTATAACGGATTTTAAAGACTTCGTTTTTTCGTAATTAATATAAGCGTTATTAAACGTCGGTATTATAATCGAGGTTTATAAACGTTTAAAAAAATTTACGCGTTGTAAATATTCGATTTAATATATAACGTTTTACCTCGGTTATAAAATTAATCTTTTTAACCTTTTTAAAGTTTTAAAAGATAAACGTTATTATAATTAATGATTAACTTAAATACACGTGTTTTTTAACTTATAAAATTAATCGTTTTATTTACGTCGTTTTAACTTATAAACTTAATCGTGTCGTTTACGTCGTTTTAACTTATAGGCTCGGTTACGTGTTTAATCGATAAGTTTAAACGTCGTTTACTCGGTTATAAGTCGGTGAGTTAAAATACGTTTAATTATAACGACGACGTAAACGAAAAGAAAGGGAAGGGAAGATACGTACTTTTAATATTTAAGTACGTTAAAAATCCGTTAAACGTTTTAAAAGTTAAATAATCTATAATATTATTAAACTTTTTCGTATTTTAAATTAAAAAGGGTTATACGTATTAAAAGTGTTAATTTAAAGAAAGGGCGTTATGTTTTTTAATTTATTCGTTAATTTTAACTTTAACGATTTATTTATTAATTTACGTTAATAATTAAACGTTTACCTTTTATAAACGTTTATAAAACGAAGGTAACAAATAGTTTAACGTTAAGACGTTAATTTATTCGAGTCGTTTATTTATAACCTTATCGTTTTTAAATATAACGGTCTTAAGGGAGAGTTCATACCTCGTCTCGTTTACTTTAATTCTTTAAAGAGGTATTATGTTATTTTTAAACTTATTAACTTAAACGTCGTTTTAACTTAAATTAAAACATAAGCTCCTTTACGTGGTCACTTACCGTACGTTACGTATATAAGTTGTTTTATTAATTATGAGTCCGTTAAAGGCTTTACGTTAAAGACTTAACGTTATAACCGTTTTATAACCTTAACGGTAAATTTATTATAATTATTTAAGTTTAATAAATAAAAGGGTTATACGTTACGTTTTTTCGTAAAAAAAGGTTTAATAATATAAAAAAAAAGGTAAAAAGTGCGTTTTTAACTTCGTCTTAATTTAATCGGTTTATAAAATTAAAAAAAAACTAAGTTAAAAACGAAAAAGAAAAAAAAAAAAAAAAAAGAAAAGTGTAAAAGTAAAGTGCTTTAATAAACGACGTTATAAACGAAAGTAAGCCTTTTTTTTATTACACTTATTATTTTTACTTTTATCGTTTATTTAAATTTAACTCTTTTTTATTAAGCTTATAATATTTATTTTTATCGCCTTTTTAAATTTAATTTAAATTAATAAATTAAAAAATAAAAGATAATAAAAAAGAAAAAGAGAGAGGTAAATATAACGGTTAATTTATTAAAAGGAAACGAATGTTAACTATTAACGTAAAACGATAGTTTTATTACGTCGCTTTAAACTTAACGTACGTTAACGAGTTTATATATAAAAGACGGTTTAAAAAAGTATAAAAAACGAAATAACCTTTCGTTTACGCTTATTATATTAATAAGCGTAAACGTAAGTTAAGTTAAGTGTTAATAAGTGTGTTTTACGCTTTAAGATAAAGAAAAAATAAGTCGACGACGTGTACGACGACGTAATAAAGAAGGCGGCGGTCGTGTAATTAAGTTAATAAAAAGACGAGTCTTTTATTTTCGTTGCGTTATACGTCATTGTTTTTTATATTTATGTTGGATTATATACGGCGATAAATGTATTACGTTTTATTTAAACGATTAATAACCGAATACGAACGTATAAAGGAGAGTAAGTTTAAGTTAACCTCGTTAAGTTTAAAAATACGATGATAATACGGCTTTAATAACTTTAAGGTTAATCGTGTGCTTTACGTCGCGGTCGTGTTACGACGGAAACGGACGTGTACCTTTATTCAGTTTCGTAAAAGGTAAAGGCGAAGCAGTGCGTTATGTTATATATCACGGTTAAAGGTTCGTCGACGAAAACGGACGTGAAACGTCTTTATTAAACGACGACGACGAAGATCGTGTTATATTAAGGCGTAAGCCGTCGTTATGTTAAAAGGAAAACGGTCGTGAAAAGGCGTTTTTTTTTTTTTTCTTTTTATAATAATTAAAAGGACCTCGTTTTATTTTTTTTATTTTTTTTTAATATAACGTAAAGTGAAACGAAGCGTGTAATTAATTTTTAAGTAATTCGATGTCGTTTTTAAAACGAATAATTTAAACGTAATAAAATAACATTATATAAAATGTATATATAACTTTTTTATATAAAAGGGTTATTAATATATAAGATTAAGGTGATTAATTATATTATTTTTTTTTCTTTTTTTTTTTATTATATATTATATATAAAAAAAACATATAAAAGTAAACGTAATAAACTCTTTATTATTATACTTTATTAACTTAAATACGCGTTAATTAAAAAACGAACTGTAACACGTCGTAAAACGTAAAGACGATATTAATAAAATTAAATTAAACGATTTATTAACCTTATAATTAAACTTTTTTTTATAACTTTAATCGTTTAATCGTTTATTAAGGTTAAATTATCGATTATGTCATAAAGCGTAACCCTTTCGTTACTCCTTTACTTTATAAAAGATAAAGTCGACTTTACGTTATTACGTATTATAATTAATTCACCGTCTTTAACGTAAAAACGAACTTTTATAACCCTTTTTTTAATCTTTCATAAATCGATTACGTTTTATATTAATCGTAACATACGTTAACTTATAAATTAAACTCGGTTATTCGACGCGTCGTTTTAACCTTTATTTTACTTCGTTTACGTAACGTTAAGACAATGACTCGTTTTATTAACCTTACTTTAAGTCCGTTGTTATTTTATAAATTAATAATCCTTTTCGTTTTTTCGTTAACCTTACCGTCGTTTCGTCGAACTTATTAAACTTTTTTAACCTCGTCGGCTTCGTTTACGTTTATAGTTTATTCCGCGTTTATAAGTTTAAACGTGTACGACGGTTTATCGTTTTTAATCGGTTTTATTAATGACTCACTTTCTTTAATCGATTTTATCGACGACTTATCTCTTTTAATCGATTTTATTAATAAAAGCGACGTAAATAACGTCGACGATATTATATAAAGTTTAAAAGGGCTTAACGGTGAGCTTAAGACCGATAACGTTTTTAACGTTATTTAAGTTTACGAAGACGTTTAATTCGACGACGAAGACGCGTTGGTCTTTATACGCGGTTTAAAGTCTGCGTTAAACGAAGACTTTAACTTTATTCGTTTTAACCATAAGGCCTTTAACGTTAAGGCCTTTATGACGAGTTTAATTAATCACTTAATGATCGCGTTTAAGTTTATTTTCGTTTACTTGACATATATACACGAAAGTATGTAATAAAATTATATTCGTTTATATAAGTCGATTAACGTATACGCGTCGTATTACGACCTTTAAAACGTAACGTTGGTGTATAATAATTAACCGTTTTCGTTTAAGCCGTGTCTCGTTTATTTTTACGTTTTAAATGTCTCGTCGTTAATATATCGGTCGTTTAAGGCGTAGTTCGTTTAACTCTTTTACGTTATAAACGATATTATTATCTTTACGAGGCTTTCGTGTAAATTAAGCTTTAATCGTGCCTTTATTAAAATCCTTTTATTATAGCCCGCCTTAACCTTTTCGCCTCGCCTTTGTTTATCGTCGTTTTACGATAAAGATTAAGTCGCGGCTTAGTCGTATAAGGTTTTATACGACATTAATAACGTGTGTGCGGTGACGACTTCGTTAACTTTTTTTAAAGGAAACTTAGTTTAAAACCTTAATAGTTATTTATTTACGTTTAATTTAACGTTAAACGTGTATATTATTATAAAGGTTTTATTATCGTTTAACTTCGTTAACGTTAATACGTAAGTTAAGGTGTCGTTATATTACATTTTACACTTTACGTTTAATAAAATGAACGGTTTATACGGAGTGAATTGTTTAATACACGTGTTTTTTTCGTGTATACACCGTTACTTACGTAACGTATAAGATCCTTTAAAACGTACGTTATTAAACGTTGTTTAAACTTAACTTTAATTTAAAACGATTATACTTTTAATTATTAAACACGCTTTATTAATTAACTTTTATTTATACGTACGTAAGTTATAAACGGTCGTTTAAACGAACTTAAACGTAAACGTAAAAGCGTAATAACGTAATAAGTATACGTTTAAAGTTAACGTTTTATTCGTAAACGTTTTAAAGGTAAAGTATTTAATCGAGATCACGTAACGGATACGTGCGTAAGTATAAAACGACTCTTAATTAACTTTATTTTATAACTTCTTCTTTTACTTTTTTAATAAAAACATTAAGTTTATTATTATAATCGTGGAGTAATTAACCTTTAAGGAGATAGTCAACGCTTTTATACGACGGTGATTAAACGCGTTTAACATATAATATAACGTCTTTAATAAAGTATACGTTAACTTAATTTAATAAATCACTTTAATATATATCGTTTTAAAATAAAGCTTAGTTAACTCGTTAATTAAAACGTTTTTATTTTATAATTATTATTTTAACACGATTTACGTCGCGCGTTACACGTAAGTGAACGCGGCTTTACGTTTATTAACTTAAGGTTAATTTAAAACACGTGCGTAACAAAGGCGTGCGTGGCCTTAAAGCTTAAAGGACGAAAGTAACGAAAAGACGAAAAACACCTTAAACTTTTTTTTAACTTATAAGATTAAGCTTACCTTCGTTAAGCGTAAAGTCGATGGGTTAAAAAGCGACGGCCTTAACGACGAAAACGAAACGGTCTTACATACGCGTAATATTTCACCGTCGTTCGTTTTTAAAGGTGACGAACGTTATTAATTCTTTCTTTAATTAATGTCGTATTCGTGGACTATGACGTGTGACGTAAGTAGTATAACGATTACGTCGATCTTTAACGGCCTTGATTATCGCGTTAATCTTATATATTCGTAATATTATAATATGGTTAAGGCGTTATTTAACGCGTAAAAGCTATACGTATTTAAGACGGACGTGTATAAGCGTTTTTATATCGACTTTAACGTGTTAAAGTAATTGTAAAATGAATGACGTTTAAATACGGAATAAAACACGTTACGCGTAAGTTATATTTACGTTAAGGCTTATATAACGATCAACTTTAAGTCTTTAATCTTTATCTCTTTTAACGTACGTAAAAAGTATTATATTATTTAAAACTTATTTTAACGTATACGTACGTAATAAAATGATTAAAAGAACGATGTGTTAAAGATATAAACCGTCGACGACGCCTTTCCTTTTTTTATAATGTCAACGAAGGATATGTTTTCGTTTTTAAATACGTAATTTAATCGGTTTTATTATTTATTTAAGTCGGTTTTAACGACGTCGAAAGAAAGACCGTAATAAGTCATCGGCTTTATTATATTAAACATTATCACTATAACCATTACGTTACGTTATTTACGGTATTATTATTTAAATAATAAGATAACGAAAAAGTCACTTTTATTTAACTTCACTTAAACACGACGAGGTCAGCTTCGTTACGGTTTAAGCCTTTATCGATTAACGTAAGATCACGGGTTTATTTAATAATCGTCAAACTGTTTTAACTTTTATAATTAATGTTTTAAAACGGTTATTTAAAACACGTTTAAGTTTAAGAATTTAACGATTCGTAAAGCGTACTTTTAATAAACTCGCCTTTAATTTACGTTATAAATAAACGATCTCTTTATCACTTTAATTTAATAATTAAACTTAATGTATATTAACCTAAGGCCTACGACCGTTTAACGGCTTTAACATTCTTTTATTTAAACGACCGTAATTCGTTAATTCTTTTTTAACATTTAAGACTGTGCGATATAAAAGAACTAAGCTCATTTAAAGTTATATAACGTCGTCGTGTTTCGTTTATTTTATTAAAATAACTTATAATAACGCTTTTTTCTTCGTTAAGATTAAAACGCGTTATTATATAACCCTTTCTTTATTCACGGTAACCGAATACGGTGAAAGACGATTTAAAACATTTTAAACTTTATATTTTACTTTAACGAGAAACATTTAACCTTCGTCTTTTTATCGTTTATGTGATTATATCGATTATTAATAAAACATTTTTAAAAGACGTCGTAAATGACGACGAAGGATTAATCGAAAGATTTGTTTCGTTTAATCTCGTTTTATATATAAATTTTACCTTCGTTAAACCGTGAATTGTTTACGTACTTAAAAATAAATAATAACATAAAGTAATTTTAACGAATAAAGTAAACGAACGTTTATTAAAGCGTTAATTATTTAATCGTCTTTTTATTAAACGACGTGTTTATTTTAGTTTTATTAAGGTTATCGTAGTTTTAAGCTCGTTTAACTCGTTAATTCGTCGTAAAACGTCTTTTTATCACGTCAGTCGTAATAAACGGTTAACACGTTAAAGCGTTATTACTTTTATTATAGAAATTTAACGTAACGTCGTATCGTTAAAGGATTAAAAGCGTTGTTTTAAATAACGCGCTTTATTTTATAATAAAGTAAAGAACGTTTTTTATATTTATTTACGTAAAGGCGATTATTAAATATAAAAGTAACGTATAAAGTTTAACGGTTTTTTTTAAGCGTTTAATTAATACGTTATAATTAAGTTTTTCGTTGTTTTTTAAGTTTATTTTAAACGAATACGTGTTTTTAAAACTGTGTAATACGGTTAATTCGTACGATATCGTTTTAATTTTATTGGTTCGTGCTCGTTTTATATTAGTGAGATATAGTTCGGTTTATTAACCTTTAATTACGTCGATGTATTTAAGATTCTTTTCGTTATTTTATAAACTTATATAAACGTAAGGTTAATGACATTACGTAAAGTGAAAAAAAGTATTTAAATGATTGTTTAAATAAGCTTAAATAAACGCGTTTACGTGTTTTTAAACTCATTAATTTAAAATAAGTTATATAATCGTATTTATATACTTTTTAACCTATAGGTTTAAAAGTGTATAAGGTTTTATACTTACGTTTAAATTAATTTATCGTTTTAATAGTTATTAACCGTGTTAAAGTAAACCGTGTTAAAGTATTAATTATTTAAGTGTTAAACGTAACGAAGTGATGTTAATTAAATAATACGTTTAATTACCTTTTTTTATTTAAATTATAACGTTATGTTATTAACGATAAACGTTTTTAATAAATAATAAAGTTAAAGTTATTTAAGTGTCGGTCGTAACGAGATGGTGTTAATTAAACGATACGTTTAGTTACCCTTTTTAATTTAAGTTATAATATTACGTTATTAACGGTAAACGCCTTTAATAAATAATAAGGTTAAAGTCATTTTAATATTAATTATGACGAAGTAATATTAATTAAACGATATGTTTAATTACCCTTTTTAATTTAAGTCATAACGTCACGTTATTAACGGTAAACGCTTTTAATAAATAATAAAGTTAAAGGTGTATAAATATCTCGCTTTCCGCCCTTTTTAACTTTAAATCTCTTTTTCTTTTTTTATTTTTTAATACGCTTTTACGTTTTATAAAACACTTTAACTTTTTATTAAATACATTAACGTGTTATAACGAACATTAGTGTTTTATAATAGACCTTTACGTTATCTTCGATAAAGAATGCGTTTATGTTTTTTTCTTTATTTACGTTGTTGTTATGTTACGTTTTATTAATGTTTTATAAAAGAAACTCTTTATTAATACGCCTTTACGTTTAATAAAACATTTAAACTTTTTTTTAAGTATATTAACGTTTTATAACGTACACTTATGTCTTATAATAAACGGCACGTTACTTTCGATAAAGAATAAGTTTATATTATTTTCTTTATTTACGTTATCGTTATATCGCGTTTTATTAATCTTTCGTAAAAGATGCTTTTTTTATTTCGTTTAAATTATTATATTAGTCTTAAAAAACGTCGTACTTTAAATCTTAAGAAAGATAAATTAAATTTAATAACGTTAAAGCGTTTAATCCCTTTTATTTTTTTATTTATTAAACGTCTTCGAAAACTCACGTATTTAATTAAGTCACTTATAACTCGTTTATATTAACGTCGTATATTATATTAAGACCGTTATTATAATCGTTAACGGTGAAGTGAGTTAACGTTTATTATAAATAGTCGATTTATTTTATTTTCGTTAAAGGCGATGAATTAATAACTTATTTACTTATTAAACATCTTTAAAAACTTACGTGTTCGATTAAGTTATTTATAACTCGTTTATGTTAACGTTTTACATTTAAGTGAGACCGTTTTTATAATCGTTAATAATAAATAAAAACGACATTTGTTATAAATAGTTAATTTACTTTATTTACGTAAAGGAGACAATTTAATACGACTTATACTTTACGAAGTCTTATTTACGGTTTCGTTTATACGAGTTTAAGATATACTTATATATATAACCTTAATATAACTTATGTTTTATGAAGTTTTATTTACGGTTTTATTTATACGAGTTTAAAATATACTTATATATAAACGTTAACGATTAAACGATTATAAGTAAAAGCGAAGGCCTTTATATTAACGTTAAACACTTTTTAATCGTTAATAATAAATAAAGATAAACATTTTCGTTAATAAAAGGTAAGGTAATACGATCACTTTACGAAAAAACATTTACGGTTTCGTTTAATAAATGATTAATTTACTTTATTTTCGTTATCGAAAGGTAAGTTAAAGTTAATATAACTTATACTTTACGAAGACATATTTACGGTTTCGTTTATATAAGTTTAAGATTTATTTATATATAAACGTTAACGGTTAAACGGTTATAAGTAAAAGCGAAGGCCTTTATATCGGCGTTAAATAACATCACTTTTTAATATCGTCGGTATTACGTACTCTTTCCGTTATCTTTATAAACTTATATACTTAATTAAAAAGATTACGATTCGTTAAGGTTAACATTATATATCGTGTCGAGTTTAATTAAATATATGTATGTCGTAGACGGACGGTTTATCGTATCTTCGTTAAAAAAGACGAGTTAATACGATTTATATTTAATAAAAACTTATTTACGTTTTATTTAATATATGGTTTAATAATATACAATGACGGTTATAGGGTTATAAGTAAAAGCGAAGGTTTTAATGTCGACGTCGAGTAATATTACTTTTTAATTTTATCGACTTTCGTATCGCGATACTCCTTTTATCTTTATAAACTTATATACTTGATTAAAAAGACTATGATTTATTAAGGTTAACATTATATATCGTGTCGAAACCGTTGTTATAATCGCGGACGATTAAAAAGTATAACATTTATTATAAATGATCGGTTTGTTTTATTTTTATTAAAGAGGATAAATTAATATAACTTATACTTTATGAAAGAAAATTTATGGTCTTTTTTATATAAGTTTAAGATATACTTATACGTAAACGTTAACGATTAAACGGTTATAAGTAAAAACGAAGGTTATTATATTAACGTTAAATAATATTATTTTTTTTTAATTATATTAACTTTTATATGATTATAACTATTTCGTTATCTTTATTAACTTATATACTTAATTAAAAAGATTACGTAAGAATCGATGAAAATTATAATAATACGGTTAAAAGATTAATAACTTTCGTTATTTACATTTATAAGTAAAACCCACGATTATTATATTAACGTTAAATAATATTACTTTTTAATTTTATTAACTTTCGTATCGTAATACTCTTTTTATTTTTATAAACTTATATACTTAATTAAAAAGACTACGATTCGTTAAGGTTAATATCGTATATCGTGTTAAAATTGTTATTATAGTTATAAATGATTAAAAAGTATAACATTTATCGTAAATAAACGATTTTTTATATCTTCGGTGAAAGAGATAAATTAATAGTTTATTTACTTTTTTAACGTCTTTAAAATAATTTATATTTTATAAAAGATACTTTACGTTTTTTTTTATATATAATTTATAAGTTTTAATATATAAAACGATGACGATTAAACGATTATAAATAAAAACGAACGTCGTTGTATCGACGTTAAATAATATTACCTTTTAATTTTATCGACTTTCGTATAATTATAATTACTTCATGTTTCGTTATCTTTTTTAACCTATGTGTTCAATTAAAAAGACTACGTTAAAATCGATAAAGATTTTAATAATACGGTTAAAGGATTAATTTATCTTTTTAACACTTTACTTACGGTTATATAATTAAATATAAACGCGTTATACATTTATAAATAAAACTTACGATTATCGTTTTATTTCTTTTTTTAAGGTGTTTATAAAAGGTGACACGCGTTAAAACGCTTTAAAGACAGTCGTGCCTTTATATAATATATAATAATAAATGAAATAACGAAAAAGTATACTTACTTATTTTTAAACTCATAAGTTAATAAAAAGGTTTAATACGCATTTATTTATTTTTAAACCTATAAGCTTAATATTTAATATAATAGTTTTAAACTTATAAGTTTAAAAACCTTTTATTTTTTTATAATAAGTTAAGGTTTGGTTACGTTTTTATAAATTTACGTGTTTTTAAACTTATAAACTTAAAATTATATAAAGTTTTTAAACCTATAAGTTTAAAAACCTTTTATTTTTTTACAATAAGTTTAAATTTTAATCACGTTTTTACAGTGAGTCGATTAAAAAAGTGAAGGGGAAGACAGTTTATAAAAGACTTTTTAAAAAAGTAAGGAGGAAAACAGTTTATAAAAGACTTTTATTTTAAACTTAAGTTAAAATTCATTTATAATTATTTTTTTTTCTTTTTTTTTTATTATATATTACACATAAAGAAAACACGTAAAAGTAAACGTAATAAACCTTTTATTGTTATACCTCGTCGGTTTAAATACACGTTAATTAAAAAACGGATTATAACACGTTATAAAACGTAAAGACGATATTAATAAAATTAAATTAAACGACTTATTAACCTTACGATTAAGCCCCTTTTTATAACTTTAACCGTTTAATCGTTTATTAAGGTTAAATCACCGACTACGTCGTAAAACGTAACTCTTTCGTCGTTTTTTTATTTCGTAAAAAACGAGGCCGACTTTACGTTATTACACGTTATGATTAACTTATTACCTTTAACGTGAAAATGAGTTTTTATAACCTTTTTTTCGGTTTTTTATAAATCGATTACGTTTTATATCGATTATAATATACGTTAATTTATAAATTAAACTTAGTTATTTAACGTGTTATTTTAACTTTTATCTTACTTTATTTACGTAACGTTAAAATAACGATTCGCTTTATCGACTTTACTTTAAGTTTATCGTTGTTTTATAAACCGATAACTTTTTTCGCCTTTTCGTTAACTTTATCGTCGTTTCGTCGAATTTATTAAACTCTTTTAACTTCGTCGGCTTTATTCGCGTTTATGGTTTATTCCGCGTTTATAAGTTTAAACGCGTACGACGGCTTATTACCTTTAATTAATTTTATCGACGACTTACTCTTTTTAATCGATTTTATTAACGACTCACTCTTTTTAATTAATTTTATTAACGAAAGCGACGTAAACGACGTCGACGATATCACGTAAAGTTTAAAAGAGTTTAACGACGAGCTTAAGACCGATAACGTTTTTAACGTTATTTAAGTTTATAAAGACGTTTAATTTAACGACGAAAACACGTTAGTTTTCGTATACGGTTTAAAGCTTACGTTTGTTTGTTTGTTTGTTTGTATTGTTTAAACGCCACAGTGTACTATGTACCGTTATTTATATAACATAAGGGCGGGCATAAGGCCTATCACAAGTATAATGAAATACAATATTTGACAAATCAGACGTTATGTAAAAGCCTCCAGTCGCTTCCATGTACGATGTAAGACTCACGTGATAGTCACGTGACAAATCCCGTGACCCCCACCACGTAACAGGTCACGTGACATATCACGTGAGTCTATGTCGTGCCTTATGAAAGAGGGTCTTAAAAAGCGTTGACAACTTCCATAGGGTGTCGAAATACTAAGAAGAAAGAATCATTCAATTGGCGGTTATTGTTGTGTCGGGCCGTCTTACGGTAGCGACAATTGTCGTACACTTCCTTGAAAAGCGTGTGTGTCGGCGCCTTTGAAAAAAGGCGATTTGTTTTTGTCACGCGTGGGAATCGAACCCGTGTCTTTGGGTTGAAAATTTCACGCTGTGCCCCCTAGGCCTTTTTACGTCTTGCCCGGGACAAAAAGCTTACGTTAAACAAAGACTTTAACTTTATTCGTTTTAACTATAAGGCCTTTAACGTTAAAGCCTTCGTAATAAGCTTAATCGATTATTTAATAATCGTGTTTAAGTCTATCTTCGTTTATTTAACGCATACGTACGAAAGTATATAATAAAACTATGTCCGTTTACATAAGTCGATCGACGTACACGCGTCGTATTATAACCTTTAAAACGTAACGTCGATGTATAATAATTAACCGTTTTCGTTTAAGCCGCGTTTCGTTTATTTTTACGTTTTAAATACTTCGTCGTTAATACATCGACCGTTTAAGGCGTGGTTTGTTTAACTTTTTCGCGTTATAAACGACATTATTATTTTTACGAAGTTTTCACGCGAATTAAACTTTAACCACGTTTTTATTAAGATCCTTTCGTCGTAGTTTGTTTTAACCTTTTCGTTTCGTTTTTATTTATCGTCGTTTTACGATAAAGATTAAGCCGTGGTTTAGTCGTATAAGGTTTCGTACGACATTAATAATGTGTATACGGTAACGACTTCGTTAACCTTTTTTAAAAGAAACTTAGTTTAAAACTTTAATAATCATTTATTTACGTTTAATTTAACGTTAAACGTATATATTATTATAAAAGTCTCGTCGTCGTTTAACTTCGTTAACGTCGATACGTAAGTTAAAGTGTCGTTATATTATATTTTATACTTTATATTTAATAAAATAAACGGTTTATACGGAGTGGACTATTTAATACACGTGTTTTTTTTATATATATATCGTTACTTACGTAACGTGTAAAATCCTTTAAAGCGTACGTTATTAAACGTCGTTTAAATCTAGCCTTAATTTAAAACGATTATGCTTTCGATTATTAAACACACTTTATTAATTAACTTTTACTTATACGTGTATAAGTCGTAAACGACCGTTTAAACGAACTTAAGCGTAAACGTAAAAGCGTGGTAACGCGGCGAGTATACGTTTAAGGTTAACGCTTTATTTATAAACGTCTTAAAGGTAGAATACTTAACCGAGATTACGTAACGGATGTGTACGTGAGTGTAAAACGACTTTCGGTTAACTTTATTTTACGACTTTTTCTTTTACTTTTTTAATAAAAACATTAAGCTCGTTATTATAATCGTAAAATAGTTAACCTTTAAAGAGATAATCAACGCTTTTATATAACGATAATTAAACGCGTTTAATATATAATATAACGTTTTTAATAAAGTGTACGTTAACTTAACTTAATAAATTACTTTAACGCACGTCGTTTTAAAATAAAACTTAATCGACTCATTAATTAAAACGTTTTTATTTCGTAATTATTACTTTAGTATAATTTACGTTACGCGTTATACGTAAATAAACGTAATTTTATATTCGTTAACTTAAAGCCAGTTTAAAACGCGTACGCGATAAAGGTGTACGTGACTTTAAAGCTTAAAGGACGAGAGTAATAAAAAGGCGAAAAACATTTTAAGCTCTTTTTTAATTTATAAGACTAAGTTTACCTTCGTTAAACGTAAAGTCGATGAGTTAAAAAGCGACGGCTTTAACGACGAAGATAAAGCGGTTTTACGTATACGTAATATCTCGTCGTCGTTCGCCTTTAAAGACGACGAACGTTATCGATTCCTTCCTCGGTTAATGTCGTATTCGTAGGTTACGACGTATAACGTGGATAGTATAACGATTACGTCGGCCTTTAACGGCTTTAATCACCGCGTTAACTTTATATATTTATAATATTATAATATGATTAAAGCGTCGTTTAACGTGTAAAAGTTATACGTGTTTAAGGTAAACGTGTATAAACGCCTTTACATTAACTTTAACGTGTTAAAGTAATTATAAGACGGACGACGTTTAAGTACGAAGTAAAACACGTTACGCGTAGGTTATATTTACGTTAAGGCTTATACGACGGTTAACCTTAAGTCTTTAATTTTCACCTTTTTTAACGTACGTAAAAAGTATTATATTACTTAAAACCTATTTTAATATATACGTACGTAATAAAACGATTAAAAAGACGACGTGTTAAAGATATAAGTTATTAACGACGTTTTTCTTTTTTTTACGATGTTAATAAAAAACGTGTTTTCGTTTTTAAACGTATAATTTAATTAATTTTATTATTTATTTAAGTTAGTTTTAATAATATTAAAAAAAGAGTTATAATAAGTTATTAACTTTATTATATTAAATATTATTATTATAATTATTACGTTACGTTATTTACGGTATTATTATTTAAATAACGAAGTGACGAAAGAGTCACTTTTATTTAACTTTACTTAAACGCGATAAAGTTAGCCTTATTACGGTTTAAGCCTTTATCGATTAACGTAAGACTATAAGTTTATTTAATAACCGTCGAATTACTTTAACTTTTATAATTAATGCTTTAAAACGATTATTTAAAACACGTTTAAGTTTAAAAATTTAACGATTTATAAAGCGTACTTTTAATAAACTCGCCTTTGATTTACGTTATAAATAAACGATCTTTTTATCGCCTTAATTCAGTGATTAAACTTAATGTATATTAATTTAAAGTTTACGGTCATTTAACGGCTTTAACATTCCTTTATTTAAACGACCGTAATTCGTTAATTCTCTTTTAACATTTAAGATTACGTAATGTAAAAGAATTAAGCTTACTTAAAGTTACGTAACGTTATTGTGTTTTATTTATTTTATTAAAATAATTTATAATAACGCTTTTTCTTTCGTTAAAACTAAAACACGTCGTTATATAACCTCTCCCTTATCCGCGGTAACCGAATACAGTGAAAGACGATTTAAGACATTTTAAATTTTATGTTTTACCTCGACGAGAAACATTTAACCTTCGTCTTTTTACCGTCCGTACGATTATATCGATTATTAATAAAACATCTTTAAAAAACGTCGTAAATAACGACGAAGGATTAATCGAAAGATTTATTTCGTTTAATTTCGTTTTATATATAAATTTTACCTTTATTAAATTATAAGTTATTTACGTATTTAAAAGTAAATAATAATATAAAGTAGTTTTAACGAATAAAGTGAACGAACGTTTATTAAAACGTCGATTATTTAACCGTTCCTTTATCGAACGACGCGTTTATTTTAGTCTCGTCGAAGTTATCGTAGTTTTAAGCTTATTTAATCCGTTAATTCGTTGTAAAACGCCTTTTTATTACGTTAATTATAATAAACGATTAATACGTTAAAGCGTTATTACTTTTATTACAGAAGTTTAACGTAACGTTATATCGTTAAAGGATTAAAAGTGTTGTTTTAAATAACGTATTTTATTTCGTAATAAAGTAAAAAACGCTTTTTATATTTATTTACGTAAAAGCGATTATTAAACACGAAGGTAACGTATAAAGTTTAACGGCTTTTTTTAAACATTTAATTAATACGTTATAATTAAGTTTTTCGTTATTTTTTAAACTTACTTTAAATAAATACGTGTTTTTAAAATTATATAATACGGTTAATTTATACGATATTATTTTAATTTTATCGATTCGTGTTCGTTTTATATCGGTGAGATATAGTTTAATTTATTAACCTTTAATTACGTCGATATATTTAAGATTCTTTTCGTTGTTTTATAAACTTATATAAACGTAAGGTTAACGACATTACGTAAAGTGAAAAAAAGCATTTAAGTGGTTATTTAAATAAGTTTAAATAAACGCGTTTACGTGTTTTTAAACTTATCGGTTTAAGACAAACTATATAACCGTATTTATATACTTTTTAACTCGTAAGTTTAAAAGTGTGTAAGGTTTTATGTTTACGTTTAAATTAATTTATCGCTTTAATAGTTATTAATTATATTAAAGTAAGTCGTGTTAAAGTATTAGTTATTTAAGTGTTAAACGTGATAAGGTGATGTTAATTAAATAATACGTTTAACTACTCCTTTTTATTTAAGTCATGACGTTACGTTATTAACGATAAACGCCTTTAATAAGTAATAAGGTTAAAGTTATTTAAGTGTTAATTATAACGAGGTGGTGTTAATTAAGTGATACGTTTAATTACCTCTTTTAGTTTAAGTTACGACGTTACGTTATTAACGATAAACGCCTTTAATAAATAATAAGGTTAAAGTCATTTTAATGTCGGTCATAATAAAGTGATATTAATTAAACGATACGTTTAATTACCTCTTTTAGTTTAAGTTACGACGTTACGTTATTAACGGTAAACGTCTTCGATAAGTAATAAGGTTAAAGATATATAAATATTTCGTCTTTTACTCTCTTTAACCTTAAATCTCTTTTTCCTTTTTTATTTTTTAATACGCCTTTACGTTTTATAAAACACTTTAACTTTTTATTAAACATATTAACGTATTATAACGAATATTAATGTTTTATAACAGACTTTTACGTTGTCTTCGATAAAGAATGCGTTTATGTTTTTTTCTTTATTTACGTTATCGTTATGTTATACTTTATTAATCCTTTATAAAAGAAGTTTTTTATCGATGTGTTTTTACGTTTAATAAAACATTTAAACTTTTTTTTAAATATATTAACGTTTTATAACGTACACTTATATTTTATAATAAACGACATATTACTTTTAATAAAGAATAAGTTTATATTATTTTCTTTATTTACGTTATCGTTATATCGTGTTTTATTAATCCTTTATAAAAGATGCTTTTTTTATTCCGTTTAAATTATTATATTAGTTTTAAAAGGCGTCGTGCTTTAAATCTTAAAAGAGATAAATTAAACTTAATAACGTTAAAGCGTTTAATCCCTTTTACTTTTTTATTTATTAAACGTTTTCGAAAACTTACGTGTTTAATTAAATCATTTATAACTTATTTATATTAATGTTATATATTATGTTAAAACCGTTATTATAATCGTTAACGGTAAAGTGAGTTAATGTTTATTATAAATAATCGATTTATTTTATCTTCGTTAAAAACGACGAATTAATAACTTACTTACTTATTAAATATCTTTAAGAATTTACGTGTTTAATTAAGTCACTTATAACTCGTTTATATTAACGTTTTATATTTAAGTGAAATCGTTTTTATAATCGTTAATAATAAATAAAAATAACATTTATTATAAATAATTAATTTACTTTATCTTTATAAAAGAAATAATTTAATATAACTTATGTTTTATAAAGTCTTATTTATAATTTCGTTTATACGAGTTTAAAATATACTTATATATATAACTTTAATATAATTTATGTTTTATAAAGTTTTATTTACGGTTTCGTTTATACGGATTTAAAATATACTTATATATAAACGTTAACGGTTAAACGGTTATAAATAAAAACGAAGTCTTTCGTATTAACGTTAAACACTTTTTAATCGTTAATAATAAATAAAGATAAACATCTTTATTAATAAAGGGTAAAGTAATACGACTTATACTTTACGAAAACACATTTACGGTTTCGTTTAATAAATAATTAATTTATTTTATTTTCGTTATCGAAAGGTAAGTTAAAGTTAATATAACTTATACTTTATAAAAACGTATTTACGATCTTATTTATATAAGTTTAAGATTTACTTATATATAAACGTTAACGATTAAGTGATTATAAATAAAAGTAAAGGCCTTTGTATTAACGTTAAATAATATCACTTTTTAATATCGTTAACATTATATACTTTTTTCGTTATTTTTATAAACTTATATGTTTAATTAAAAAGATTACGATTCGTTAAGGTTAACATCGTGTATTATATTAAGTTTAATTAAATATATACGTGTTATAAACGAACGGTTTATTATATTTTCGTTAAAAAAGACGAGTTAATATAACTTATGTTTAATAAAAATTTATTTACGTTTTATTTAATGTACGGTTTAATAATATACAATGATAATTAAACGGTTATAAGTAAAAGCGAAGGTTTTAATGTCGGCGTCGAATAATATCACTTTTTAATCTTATTGACTTTTATATTACGATACTCTTTTTATCTTTATAAATTTATATACTTAATTAAAAAGATTATAATTCGTTAAAGTTAATATCGTATATTATGTTAAAATCGTTATTATAATCGTAAACGATTAAAAAGTATAATATTTATTATAAATAATTAATTTACTTTATTTTCGTTAAAGAGAATAAGTTAATACGATTTATACTTTATAAAAGAAAATCTATAGTCTTTTTTATATAAGTTTAAAATATACTTATACGTAAACGTTAACGGTTAAACGATTATAAGTAAAAACGAAGGTCGTTATATTAACGTTAAATAATATTACCTTCTTTTAATTATATTAACTTTTATATAGTTATAACTATTTCGTTATTTTTATTAATCTATGTGTTTAATTAAGAAAATTACGCGAAAATTAATAAAAATTATAATAATACGGTTAAAGGATCGTAATAATTCTTTTTATTTACATTTATAAATAAAACTTATAATTATCGTATTAACGTTAAATAATATTATTTTTTAATTTTATCGACTTTCGTATTACGATACTTTTTTTATCTTTATAAACTTATATACTTAATTAAAAAAACTACAATTTATTAAAGTTAATATTATACATCGTGTTAAAACCGTTACTATAGTCGTAAACGATTAAAAAGTATAATATTTATTATAAATAAACGGCTCTTTATATCTTCGGTGAAAAAGATAAATTAATAATTTATTTATTTTTTCGACGTCTTTAAAATAACTTATGTTTTATAAAGAATACTTTACGTTTTTTTTTATATACGGTTTATAAGTTTTAATATATAAAACGATAACGGTTAAACGATTATAAGTAAAAGTAAACGTCGTCGTATTAATGTTAAATAATATCACCTTTTAATCTTATCGACTTTCGTATAATTATAACTATTTCGTTATCTTTATTAACTTATGTGTTTAATTAAAAAGATTACGTTAAAATCGATAAAGATTTTAATAATATAATTAAAGGATTAATTTATCTTTTTAACACTTTATTTACGGTTATATAATTAAATGTAAACGCGTTATATATTTATAAATAAAATTCACGACTATCGTTTTATTTCTTTTTTTAAAGTGTTTATAAAAGGTAATACGCGTTAAAACGCTTTAAAAACAATCGCGTTTTTATATAATATATAATAATAAATGAAATAACGAAAAGGCATACTTATTTATTTTTAAATTTATAAGTTAATAAAAAGTTTTAATATATATTTATTTATTTTTAAACTTATAAGCTTAGTATTTAATATAATGATTTTAAACTTATAAGTTTAAAAACCTTTTATTTTTTTATAATGAGTTAAAGTTCGATCGCGTTTTTATAAATTTACGTGTTTTTAAACTTATAGGTTTAAAATTATATAAAGTTTTTAAACTTATAGGTTTAAAAACCTTTTGTTTTTTTACGATAAGTTTAAATTTTAGTTACGTTTTTATAATAGGTCGATTAAAAAAGTGAGGGGAAAGATAGTTTATAAAAGACTTTTTAAAAAAGTAAAGGGGAAGATAGTTTATAAAAGACTTTTATTTTAAACTTAAATTAAAATTCATTTATGATTACGACGTTACGTTATTAATAATAAACGCTTTTAATCGATAATAAAGTTAAAGGTGTATAAATATTTTATCTTTTGTCTTCTTTAACCTTAAATCCTTTTTTTTTTTTTTTTTTTAATACGTTTTTATGTTTTATAAAACACTTTAACTTTTTATTAAATACATTAATGTATTATAACGAACATTAATGTTTTATAACGAACCTTTACGTTATTTTCGGTAAAGAATACGTTTATATTTTTTTTTTTATTTACGTTGTCGTTATATCGCGTTTTATTAATCCTTTATAAAAGAAGCTTTTTATTAATACGCTTTTACGTTTAATAAAACATTTAAACTTTCTTTTAAATATATTAACGTTTTATAACGTATATTTATGTTTTATAATAAACGATATATTACTTTTAATAAAGAATGGGTTTATATTATTTTTTTTATTTACGTTATCGTTATATCGTGTTTTATTAATCTTTTATAAAAAATGTTTTTTTTTTTTTCGTTTAAATTATTATATCGGTTTTAAAAGGCGTTATGTTTTAAATTTTAAAAAAGATAAATTAAACTTAATAACGTTAAAACGTTTAATCCTTTTTACTTTTTTATTTATTAAACGTTTTTAAAAACTTATATGTTTAATTAAGTCATTTATAACTCGTTTATATTAACGTTATATATTATGTTAAGACTGTTGTTATAATCGTTAACGGTGAAGTGAGTTAACGTTTATTATAAATGATCGGTTTATTTTATTTTCGTTAAAGGTAACGAATTGATAACTTACTTACTTATTAAACATCTTTAAAAACTCACGTGTTTAATTAAGTCATTTATAACTCGTTTATATTAACGTTTTATATTCGGGTAAGACCGTTTTTATAGTCGTTAATGATGAATAAAAACGACATTTATTATAAATGATTAATTTACTTTATTTTCGTTAAAGGAGATAACTTAATATAATTTATGTTTTACGAAGTTTTATTTATAGTCTCGTTTATACGAGTTTAAAATATACTTATATATATAACCTTAATATAACTTATACTTTACGAAGTTTTATTTATAATTTCGTTTATACAAATTTAAAATATACTTATATATATAACCTTAATATAATTTATGTTTTATAAAGTTTTATTTACGGTTTTATTTATATAAGTTTAAAATATACTTATATATAAACGTTAACGATTAAACGATTATAAATAAAAATAAAAGCCTTTATATTAACGTTAAACACTTTTTAATCGTTAATAATAAATAAAGACGAACATCTTCGTTAATAAAAGGTAAAGTAATACGACTTATACTTTACGAAAACATATTTACGGTTTCGTTTAATAAATAATTAGTTTACTTTATTTTCGTTATTAAAAAGTAAGTTAAAGTTAATACGACTTATGTTTTACGAAAACGTATTTATAATCTCGTTTATACGGGTTTAAGATTTACTTATATATAAACGTTAACGATTAAACGGTTATAAGTAAAAGCGAAGGCCTTCGTATTAACGTTAAATAATATCACTTTTTAATATCGTCGACATTACGTACTCTTTCCGTTGTTTTTATAAACTTATATACTCGATTAAAAAAATTACGATTTATTAAGGTTAATATTATATATTATATTAAGTTTAATTAAATATATATATGTTATAAATAAACGGTTTATCGTATTTTCGTTAAAAAAGATGAGTTAATACAACTTATACTTAATAAAAACTTATTTACGTTTTATTTAATATACGGTTTAATAATATACGATGACGATTAAACAATTATAAGTAAAAACGAAAGTTTTAATGTTAACGTCGAATAACATCACTTTTTAATCTTATTGACTTTTATATTATAATACTCTTTTTATTTTTACGAACTTATATACTCGATTAAAAGGATTATAATTCGTTAAGGTTAACATTATGTATTATATTAAAATCGTTATTATAATTACGAACGATTAAAAAGTATAACATTTATTATAAATAACCGATTTACTTTATCCTCGTTAAAAAGGATAAGTTAATACGACTTATACTTTATAAAAAAAAATTTACGGTCTCTTTTATATAAGTTTAAAATATATTTATATATAAACGTTAACGATTAAACGGTTATAAATAAAAGCGAAAGCCGTTATATCGACGTCAAATAATATCACCTTTTTTTAATTATATTAACTTTCGTACGGTTATAACTATTTCGTTATCTTTATTAACTTATATGTTTAATTAAAAAGACTATATAAAAATTAATGAAAATTATAATAGTATAATTAAAGGATTAATAACTCTCTTTATCATTTACATTTATAAGTAAAATTTACGACTATCGTATTAACGTTAAATAATATCACTTTTTAATTTTATCGACTTTTATATTATTATAAAAGGATGTTAATTCACCGTTAAATAAGTTAATAATTATAATAGTCATAAAATAATAAAACTTAAGTGTAAGTAAGGAATAAAACTAATCCTTAGCCTTCTTAACCTAAAGGGTTAAAGGCTGGCCTTTTTATTTAACGGTGATTATCGTGGACTTTTACTAACATTAATAAAAATCCTTTATTTTAACCTTAGTGGTTAAAAAGCCTTTATCTTAATGGTTAATGAAGTTAAGTAATCTTCGTTAAATTATTAAAGATTAATAAGGTGTTAACATTAAAGCATTTATTATTAAATGTTTAGTGAATCTTAAAGGATCTTTTAATTAAACCCTTACGTAACCCTTTGTTTATTATACGTGATTCACCATAAGTTAAATCTTCCTCGTTGTTAATGTTAACGCTTAACCGTTAACATTACGAGAAAAGGGAAGTTAAAGCTTTAAAATACTACGTTAAATCCTTAATGAATACTTTATAATTATTAAACGTTAACTTACTTTATTAAGCTTTAATGGTTAAGTTAGTTTTACCGTGACAATTATAATACTCTTTTTATTTTTATAAACTTATATACTTAATTAAAAAGACTACGATTCACCAAGGTTAACATCGTATATTATATTAAGACCGTTATTATAATCGTAAACGATTAAAAAGTATAATATTTACCGTAAATAAACGGTTTTTTATATTTTTAATAAAAAAAATAAATTAATAACTTATTTACTTTTTTAACGTTTTTAAAATAACTTATGTTTTATAAAGGATATTTTATATTTCTTTTTATATACGGTTTACGAATTTTAATATATAAAACGATAACGGTTAAACGATTATAAATAAAAGCGAACGTCGTTATATTAACGTCGAATAATATCACTTTTTAATTTTATCGACTTTTATATAATTATAATTACTTTATGTTTTATTATTTTTTTTAACTTATATATTTAATTAAAAAGACTACGTTAAAATTAATAAAGATTTTAATAATACGATTAAAAAATCGATTTATCTTTTTAACACTTTATTTATAATTATATAATTAAATATAAACACGTTATATATTTATAAATAAAACTTACGATTATCGTTTTATTTTTTTTTTAAAGTGTTTATAAAAGGTAACACGCGTTAAAACGCTTTAAAGATAATTATACCTTTATATAATATATAATAATAAATAAAATAACGAAAAGGCATACTTACTTATTTTTAAACTCATAAGTTAATAAAAAGCTTTAATACGTATTTATTTATTTTTAAACTTATAAACTTAATATTTAATATAATAGTTTTAAACCTATGGGTTTAAAAACCTTTTGTTTTTTTATAATAAGTTAAGATTCGGTCGCGTTTTTATAAATTTACGTGTTTTTAAACTTATAGGCTTAAAATTATATAAAGCTTTTAAATTTATAAGTTTAAAAACCTTTTGTTTTTTTATAGTGAGTTTAAATTTTAATCACGTTTTTATAGTGAGTCGGTTAAAAAAGTGAAGGGGAGGGAAGATAGTTTATAAAAGACTTTTTAAAAAAGTGAAGGGAAAGATAGTTTATAAAAGACTTTTATTTTAAACTTAAGTTAAAATTTATTTATAATTATTTCGTTATTTTTTTTAACTTATATATTTGATTAAAAAGATTACGTTAAAATTAATAAAGATTTTAATAATATAATTAAAAAATTAATTTATTTTTTTAATACTTTATTTACGGTTATATAATTAAATATAAACGTGTTATATATTTATAAATAAAACTTATAATTATTATTTTATTTCTTTTTTTAAAGTGTTTATAAAGGGTAATACGCGTTAAAACGCTTTAAAGACAGTCGTGTTTTTATATAATATATAATAATAAATAAAATAACGAAAAGGTATATTTATTTATTTTTAAATTTATAAGTTAATAAAAAGTTTTAATACGTATTTATTTATTTTTAAACTTATAAACTTAATATTTAATATAATAATTTTAAACTTATAAGTTTAAAAACCTTTTATTTTTTATAATAAGTTAAGGTTTAATCACGTTTTTATAAATTTACGTGTTTTTAAACTTATAAGTTTAAAATTATATAAAGCTTTTAAACCTATAGGTTTAAAAACCTTTTATTTTTTTACGGTGAGTTTGGATTTTAATTACGTTTTTATAATAAATCGGTTAAAAAAGTGAAGGGGAAGATAGTTTGTAAAAGACTTTTTAAAAAAGTGAAGGGGAAGACAGTTTATAAAAGACTTTTTAAAAAAGTGAGGGAGAAGACAGTTTATAAAAGACTTTTATTTTAAACTTAAGTTAAAATTCACTTATGATTTCTTTACGGTGAGTTTAAATTTTAATTACGTTTTTATAATGGGTCGGTTGAAAAAGTGAGGGGGGGAAGACAGTTTGTAAAAGACTTTTTAAAAAAGTAAAGGGGAAGACAGTTTATAAAAGACTTTTATTTTAAACTTAAGTTAAAATTCACTTATGAATCTTTTTCTCCGCTTTGGCCAGCTTGCTTTGTTTCGCGTAAAGGACCGCTAAGTTATAAACCGCTACAAGCGTCCACGCGTGCTCCGGACCCAATGCCTCTTTACGGACTTGTAGTGCCCGTTGATATATCTGCTCCGCTTCGTCCATCTTGCCTTGTTCCGCGTAAAGGGTCTCCAGAATTTCGCATTCGTGTGTTAGGATATCGCATTTCACCTTGTCATTTAACGACATATAAAAACATCTGTCTACGTGCGGAAGAAGTCGACGTTGTAACAGCCATGGCAGGTCGCCTTCCTTCCTGGGGGCGTGTTTCGAAATCAATGTCACAGCCAGCTCAGCCAGTCCATCGTCCCACTCTTTGTTCAAAACATGAATCGTCCATGAGTGAACACATCCGTGAATGCTGTACCCTCGGGACTCGCACCGTTCTTCTGCAGCCAGCTCGACAAGTCCATGGTTGCGTAAGACCCCAACAGTAGAGTGAAAGTTCACTTCGTCTTTCGTGAGCTCACGAATCCATGCCGGGCCCGCGGGGCCGCCATGGCAAAGAAGCTCGTACCAGAGATCCTGGTTGTCCAAATACGCCCAGAACTTCAGCAGACGGGCCGACAACTCGTTCTGTTGCTGCACGCTCTTTAACGAAACCTGCCACGTAGAATAGAGCGTCCGATAATCGTACGGAGCAAGCCGCGGACTCGTCTCCATCAGCCGGTCCCACGACTCCCGGTACAACCGAAGATAGTCCGTACATCTCAGCCCCGTCTGGTCGAGGTACGCCCCAGCCGTAGCAAGCGCAAGTGGCAGCCCATCCAGTTCCTGTGCAAGAGCAACAGCGGATGAATCTAAAACGGCGTTAGAACAGTTTCTTGGCTGAGTAGGGGTAAGGGTAACTACCATACCCTCGCGCAGGCTCGGTCGATGAGCCGTCCTGGTCAGAACCTCTAGGCTCTCTTGGACGTTGCCAAACTTCTGGATTCGGATCGTATGGCCGATCCCGACTTCTAACCACCGTGTCGTGATTATAATAGACCCCTGGTAGGCGTCGGGAAAAAACTTTCGGATATTCACCGCCGCAGGGTCTGTTGTGTTCGGTAGCTTAGGGTTGTCGTAGTTGTCGTAGATCAGCAACCACCGTGTATTATGGCGTGAACTCAACCATTCCTTGACGGCGTCCACCACCTTGTCCATATCTTGGATCGTGTCCATGTTGTTGAGGCGGAGTACCGACGGATGGTACCGCTCGATTCGCTTGGCTGCGGCCATAAAGCTTTGCCTGACGGCATTTTCATTCTGAATGTTGACCCAAAAGATGGCCGAGTAGCTGTCCTTGTACTTCTTTGCGTAGGCAGCAGCCAGTTGTGTCTTTCCTATTCCTCCGAGGCCTTGAAGAACAGCCATACTGCGGGAGCCGTCCCCGCTTAGCACCCGGTGCATCTCGGCCAACTCCTTCGTCCTAGCCACAAAGTGGTTGACGTCCGAAACAGCCGACAGGCTGAAGGGGACTGTAAAGTCCTCGTGTTTGTGCCCTGAGTATGTTAATAACATTCCCGACAGTCGATAACCTTGCCGACACATCTTGGGCTTCCCAAGGATAAAAAGAAAAATAGAAGTAACCTTTTAAACTCTTGTCAATCTCTTCTTGTAAGCGCTTCATAGCATTCAACTCCCCCTCGCCGTAGAAGAGCGACATATAAATGCCGAATATGCCCAGCAGCGAGTAGGCCTTGTCTTCTTCCTTAGTGGTTTCACGACCGGCCGCCCATGCCATGCGCTCATGGACGCTAAAATCCGTCAATGGGGTCCCCCGAAGGACTCTCGCGGGAATCCCAGATGCTGCGCAAATGTGCTGTTCCAGGAGGGTCCTGTTTCCAAGCGGTTCTTCCTCTCGGGAAAAGAACTCGACTGACGCGGGCGCGATCAGCTCTTGCAGTGTCCAGCCGCGCTTGAACCACCTGCTTTTCCGAAACGCCGACACCCAGTCTTCGGAAGCGGTCGCCGAGGCAGCTTGCGGCCGCGAAACATCCGTCAGATAAACGTAGCACCTACTCGCTTGTTGGTACCAGCGAAACATGGAGGTGATCGATTCTTGAAGCTCACTGGAACTCGTCTTGTCGATGCAACAGGTGTCCACCCAGAAATAGTCTAGGCCATCGCGCCTAGCCTGTTTTCCGCAAAATTGGATCTTACGGAAGCCAGCCTTGCCGCGGGCCGTGCCATCTGCAAGGTCCTTTAAAGTGACCTCCTCGGCCCCCCATGTGTGTGAAAGTATAGCATACTTGGGGACATCTTTCCCAGAGAAATCAACAAGGCCCACATCGTCATTTTTTTCGAGGCGGAGCAGCCGCATCGTTCAACTGCTCTAATTGCGATCAGTCTATGTATCGGGGAGATGGTTTACGAGATGCTAAGAGACGATACAGGAAGAGAAGATGTAGGAGAGGATGAATGAGAGGATGCAGGAGAGAACGCAGAAAAAATACAGGAGAAAACCAGGAGACAATCAGAAAAGAATAAGGACAGGATCAAGGGAGGATGCAGGAGAGGATGCAGATGCGAGGATAGGTCTGCTATTGTGAGAGGGGTGGCTATGTCAAAAGTCAGCCCTGGCACCCCGCACCCAATTCTACCAGTCATATCCCCGTCTCTGCCTTATAACAAGCCCCTCTCAACACACCACAGCCACAAGCCTACTGGCCAGGAAAGATAGCCAGTTCTTACCCACCACCAATCATAGGATCCCACTGTCTGCCGCCCCTTCACCCCGCCCGAGATGAAAAATAGGGCGGCCAATAGTTAGTCACCGTCGCCATTTCGTAGTAAGGCGTTCTATCAGGCGGCTCTTGTGTCCTCTTCCTGTGCGAGTATCCATATGAGTACTGGGGAGCCATGGGTGAGAGTCCAGCGAGGCCGGAACAAAACGCAAGATACCACGTGACTTCATGCCTATGTGATGGGTCACGTGGGGCCAACTGCGGGTCCACTATAGGGCGGCGCCAGACCAGGGGTTCGATGGCAAGGCGACTGGGTCGCCGCCCTCGCCTCTTCTTCTTCTTCTTCATCGGTTATCCTTTTCGTTACTAGCAATAAGAGGTTCACATTTGACTCTTTCATCACCGCGTTGCCTCGACGCCGTGATCGTCAGACTGGGTCCGCTTTTGACCTAGCTCTTAACGGTAGGAAGCTGGGCCAGATTTTGATCGAGGTTTAGAGTGCCTTATTTCGTAAAAAGCTAATACTAACGGGCGAGTAACAATCTGTGAGATTACGCGTAGCGTAGTCCATTTCTGATTTGCCACCGTGGTCAGAAAAAGTGGTCCGTTTGGCAGCCAAACGGCGGGTTCTATCTGTTAGACAGTGGACGCGGGCGTGGACGACGCCGAGACGCGGAAGATGGAATCGTTGAATACCATCTGGAGCTGGGGTGTTGAACACGGTAATGATTGCAGTGTCAATTGTCTCTGGAATGCTGAGCGCTGTCACGTCATGGTCATCGAATTTTAGCGCGTCGTCTTGCGTCCTGACCCCAAGCCCCGGCTACTTGCCAAGAAGAGGAAGCTTGGTAGTGGCGATAGCGAGAGGCATCCGCAGAAGCGTACGGCTGGAAGCGTGGAGCCCTCCAGGCTTAACCAGGACCTTTGCACCGGTCAGACGGACCACATTGTACTCTTAGGATCAGCTTAACAGCATAGTTAGACACCCAGTGTCCCTTTTTCCTCGCTCCATGGCCGATTAATGGTATTCTCTGTTGTTGCTTGGCGGACACGCATATTACGGACTAGCCATAGAAAGAGCTTCACAACGACTTGAGGCAAGCGAATGCAGATAATGACTCGACAAGCCAAACTTATACAACCATTATGATACGGAACAACCGACGACTGACTAAAGCACGACAATCTGAGCAAGCTTTGTCCGTCACTAGGTCGGTCCGTTCATTAAACAAAGCCCGACAGTCATTTACGATGCAACGACGGCATATCTGTGACTAAAAGAGCTTACAGTAGGTGAGAGAATTCCTTAGCAGGGGACCGGGGTTTATGCCGTTTATGTGGCTGAGGTTGTAACTTTTTTTGACAACGGTTTTAGGGCGAGCACATTTGAGCAGTATTGGCGCGTAGTAGTGGAAGAAGTGTCGACCGCCTATCAGCTTCTTTGCTCTACTTCGTATGTCCAAGTCAATAACAGCAATAAATGAATAATTATAAAGGACTGGGACGGCAAGAAAACGAGATGAAAAAAAAAAAAAAAAAAAAAAAAAAAATGCGTGGCTTTTGGATAGGATCTCATATTAACACTACTTGAAAGGGACCTCCCTTCCTCTGTTTATCAAGACCTTCCATCTTTCCATTTCAGGAGCTATCTCTTCCCCTGGTGGACTCATGGATCACAACAAAACAAACAACCCGGGCGAGGCCAAGGCTGCCGTCACGGTTACTCATGTGCTGCCATCTGTCACGCTGCACCCCCCAGCCGTCAGCCCCAGAAATGCTGCCGTCATCGCTGCCCAGCCCCTGCGAAAAACTTCGGCCCTTTGGGGCTGGATTGTTCTCTGCTTTTCTACCGGCCCGACGAGCAGCATGGCCTTCAACTATGTTGGCGCCTGCATCCAGAGCACCGCCAACATTGTTGGTCACGTGCCTGGCAAGCCCGACACGCACTGCGCGCGCCGGGGCAGTTCCATTGAGTGCGTTGTTCGCTTTGGTGGCCACGACATTGACTACCTGTCCTATCTCCTGTACCTGCGCGCCATCGGTCGTGCGCTCGAGGGCGTCGTGGCTATTGCTGTGGCCGGCACCGCCGATTACGCACACGCACGCAAGCCCATGATGATGGCCTCCATTTACGTCTTTGGTGTGCTCGCGCTGCCCTTTGCTGCACTTACGGCACAGACATACTCGACTCTAAATACGCTCTCTGGTCTTTATTGCGCCCTGACGGTTGTGCAGGGTGTCTATACCGTCGTCGAGGCATCTTACGTGCCCATCTTCATGCGCTCAGCAGGCTTAATATCGGCACAGACCTCGTCTCCAACTTCGTCTTCCTCTCCGCCCCCGCCTTCACCCACCCACACTTCGTGGACCAAGGGGAGCCGCGTTAGCGTTCTGGGACTTGTTGCTGGTAACGTTGGCGGACTCGTGGCACTGTTGATCGGCGTCATCCTTGTGCATACGCGTGGCAGCTATGTCACATCTGGCTACTCGAGTTATCTCTTGGCAATAACGATTGCCGGCTGCATCACCAGTTCGACATCCCTTTCTCCTTGGCTGTTGCATTTTCTTCCCTGATCATGACCTTTGACTCATTATTTCCAGTTGCTGTCGCCACGATTGGCCTGTTCCTGTTGCCCAACGTGCCAGGCCGCCAGAAGACCCCTGGCCAGTCTCTCCTGTTGCTGGCTTTACGATCATGTATGTGCGTTAAACTAGTAACCCGAGTGCCAGCTGGGCCGGCATTAAGACACCGTGCTTTCTAACATCTTCCTTCAAGGGCTTCGCCTCCTTCGCTCTGTGCCACGCTATCCCGAGGCATTCAAGCTCTGTATCGGCTGGATCCTATGGAACACCGCGTACAGCAACTTCGTCGGCCTTCTTGCTTCCCTTTTCCTTGAGGTTGAGGGCATCGCATCTGGCAGCAGCGTCTACACAGTCTACTCTTTCATGCTTGTCGTTTGGGCGTGTATTGGCTCGCTGTCTTGGATGTTCATGTTCCCTGGGACAATGGCACGGGCATCGTCCTCAACTGAACAGCCGCTGGCCAGAAACGCCTCCATTAAGATTGGGGCCTACTCCTTCCTTGGCGTCAACATACTATGCGTTTTCTGGGGATGTCTCGGCATCAGCAGCCACACCGCCGGCCACGTTGGTTACAAACATGGCGCCGAATTCTGGGTGGCGCAGGCCCTCTTTATGAGCACAAGCAGCGCACTGCGGGCCTTCAACCGTATGCTCTTTTCCTCCTTCATCCCGGTCGGTAGCGAGGCCCTCTTCTTTGGCCTTGAGATCACGCTCGACCTTGCCACTGGCTGGGTTAACCCACTGGTCCAGGGTGTCATCCAGAACCACACCCACAACCTCCGCTACCCTATGCTGCCAAACCTCTTTCTCATGCTGGTTGCTCTTGGGCTGTACCTTTGGGTAGATGTGGCACGCGGACTCACGGACGCAAGCATGCCCTTGGTACTGGAAAATGGTAGACGGTGACTAAGACAGTGCTGCGTGGGGGTAAATAGGGGAGTGATAGCATATTTATACATTTTCAGATCTCTGTAATCCTCGGTGATATGTATCATCTACAGAAGGCCTCTCCATTGCATGTCTTTAAAGCTTCCAAAGTCTACTGCGAATTAAAAACCTTTTCAAGTAGAGCTCGAATAAACTTGAAGCACTCGGGCAGACCCGTCGTTTTTTAGTAGAGATCAACTTCGCGACACCCGATGCACTGTTGAAAATTCCTGCCATTCCTGGGGTTGTTCGCAAAGTTCTATGAATATGACCACGCCGTACAAAGGATGAGTGGAAGTCGACATACCGAAGTCGACATATTGAGCCTGTTCGTCTAACGAGGCCGGCGAGTAAGAACCATCAGAAAAATAAGTAGAACCTACGTAAACAGGCCTCGGATACCAATCACACCCCGAACACCTGGGAGAATGTTCTTAAGAGGACAACTGACCAACCAACGAGTAAGAAGTGGACAAGATAAGTTAAAAACAGTACTGATAGAAACCAAGACAGGATCAACGGGACCCACGCATCGCATACATCTCGCGACGTTTTTAAATGCAACTGCACTCGATTAATATTTTGTGCGCCCCATATGCAGCTTTAACAAAGTTGAGACAACTACCAAAGGGCACGGAACCCTCACCCCCTTATAGTTCGTTCTGTTCTGGTGAACGTAGAACAACGGCGACTTCATCTATGAGGGCCTTTTTAGCACAATTGCCGGCTTGTCCAGCCCACCCACTAGCTCTTCCAACCCATTCCAAGGGTGTCCTTTTTCTCATTGAGTTAAGGATGCTCGTGTCAGCGCCCTGCGACAACAAGTACTTGACGGCGTCGATGCTACCCGACTGTGCGGCATCGTGCAGCGGTGTTCCCAACTTCATATAAACATAATGCTGAGGTGTTTGTTCCTCTTCAGCAAACTTGACCATGTTCAATGGCTCGCCGCGGTCCAGTAGAAGGGTCAGCATCTCAACAATATCGTCCATGGGCCTCCGTAGTAAAGCGCTGTGTAGTAACTGGCCCTTTCGTATATTACCACCGTGATGATCAAATTAGTTCCCGCGCATAGACAACTGTGGCACGTTCTACTGCCTAGGAAAATTTTAACAGTGAGCATAGAATTAAGAAAAGGGCTTAAAAGACTTTAATACCACCATTCCATCCACTGGTCCGCAAATTCTTTAAATCCTAAAGTCCCCAACTCCCGGGATACCCGGCGCCTCCAGTCAGGTTGTTCATCTTCATTTTCTACTGGGAGATCCATGCCACTAGATATACAGAACTTAGTGCGGATCCAGTCCACAGGGACAAACCCAGCAGTCTCCCAGTCAATTATTCCAATGGAAGATTCGCTGATAATGATGTTACTCGGACCCAGGTCACAATGATAAAAAACCAGCGATGAGCAATCCATACCAATCGCTTGACAACTGCGGAGCATATGTTGAGGGTCGCAGATTTTTGCATCCCTGCGCCT
Source organism: Raffaelea deltoideospora (assembly GCA_019925385.1). NCBI lineage: Eukaryota > Fungi > Ascomycota > Sordariomycetes > Ophiostomatales > Ophiostomataceae > Raffaelea > Raffaelea deltoideospora. The sequence goes on from JADHKP010000018.1 coordinate 41,129, forward strand.
GGAGAAATAATTTTCTGGCAGTTGGCGGCCATCCACACCACCAATTTCGCCCCCCTTCCATTCAGTCAGCTCTTTGCAGATGAGAGCGATTCGACGAGCATATTCTTTCTTTTGCGTCTCATGTAACGAAGCCCATGCTTCAGCAAGAGTTTGTCCTGGGACTTTACGCAATATAATGTAATATAGTCCATCTGATTCGCTATGATAGAGTACTTCGGGTATGGCAAAGCTAGGTGATCTCCTTTTTTGCACATAGGCTAAGGTATCATGCTCCCGAGTGGCGTTTGGGAAAACAACTTTCTTGATCTTGATGAAAGCCTCCCCAGCAACCCAGACGGCAGAAGTTCCTCCCGCGTCGTAGACTTTCTGAATCTCGCTTGTTTTGGTAGCGGCGTGGATTTTGGCAATGGATAAGAAGTTCTAGACAAGGTATAGAAAGAGAGTTTGCCATCGCTCCAGGAAGTTTTGTCTGATGGTGGCGAGGATTGTCGCAAGAGCACCAGCTCGTTGCCAATTAGCCAGGTCGAGGCATCGATCTCTTTTACAGAATCGCCGATGAGGTTTACTGGGGTTTCCATTAGTATGGATTGAGCACATTGCGATGGGCTGAACTGATGGGAGGTTTAGTGTGATTAGTAGCGTTTGTTTGGGGTGAATTTCGATTGTCTTTTACGAGTGTCGACTACGAAAGTGTGTGCTGCTTGTAATATTGTTATTCCGTCCGTGTAAACAATAATGAAAATTATTAAGTATTTGCTTATATCTGGACAGCTATCCCTCGACCAATTTAAATTTTTTAACGTGGAATGCATCTTCTTACCGACGCGTCAACATTGCTGATGTTTAAGAATGTATGTCCCCACCTGGTAATAACCGCTGACAGCGGAAAGTAAACGGTTTGCCATATGCATATTTCGTTTTTCTTATCGTCAGCACTGAGACGTCGCTTTTTGTCATGGGCCTAGTTATCAAGCGGCAATTCTATTGTAATTGTCATCTCAGTTGCTTAAAACGTATCATGTATTTCAATGTGCGAAGCCATGGGCTTATTTCCTAACATTGCTTGACAACAGCCATGTCACCAGCGCTCTCATTCCACCCTTGTTATCGCCCATGTTAGGGCCTGCTTTTTATGGCAAAATTGTAATACGCCATTCCTAATCTTCATACTCGAACTTGTTTTACCGTCCCAAACGGCGTCTTGACTATGTCTTTAGTAGCCTCTGCGTTCGCAATAGAAAGACGAGTCGTGAAAGACAAGTAATGGCATTGGACTCCCACTCACACATTCTGTGATTGAGACTCACTACATAAACGTACCCCCAGCATGGGTCCCTTTCATCTTCTCACCGTAGCCTTCAGAGATTTTGCTAACGCCATACAGCAAACAAATCAACCGCGCACGAGCTTTTGTTCTTTGTGCTGTATACTGCCATCTTTTCGCTTTTTCTCATCGACTCTCTCTCTCCAACGTGATGTTCCCCGGCCTCGTCACTCTTATTCTTGCTGTGGCTGTAGCTGTCAACGCCCAGGTTGATCTCGGTCAGGCAGCATTTTTTGCTGCGTTTGCTTATAGCACCGTTAGGAATGTAGGTCCTTCAATATATCACGGCAACGTTGGAGGGACATACGTCTCAGGATTTCCTCCTGGAACCGTGGAAGACGGCCAAATTCACACGGATGCTTTCTCAGATGCAGCCCGCGCTGACGCGACGTCAGCCTACTACGTTGCACTTTCACAACAACCAGACAACGACTTGTCAGGCATTGACTTGGGCATGGAGAGGCTTAGTCCCGGGATCTACAAGTTCGCCAGCGGTGCAGAGCTGACCGGGACCCTCACCCTTGATGGCCAAGGCCAGCAAGACGGCGTCTGGATTTTCCAGATCGGCACGACGCTGTCAACGGCTGAAGCTTCTCGTGTAATCTTGATTAATGGCGCCAAAAGCTGCAATGTTTTCTGGCAAGTCGGGGGCTCGGCCACTCTCGGTCCTGGCAGTACTTTCGCCGGCAACACTATAGCCTACACATCTATCACTTTAAATACTGGCGCAACCGTGCAGGGGGGACTATATGCGATTGACGGTGATGTGACAGTGTTCACGAGCAACGTCGCAGTACCGTCTGACTGCAGCATTGTCTCATCTTCCTCGTCGGGCACCCCAAGTTCAACGTCCAGCGTCTCGTCAGCGTACAGCATCTCAGAGCCTTCAAGCAACTCAGCATCATCTACAAGCTTGGGATCTTCTAGCAGCTCACAAACATCCAGCGCCTTAACGATGTCCAGTATCTCAGTGCCTTCAAGCAACTCAGCAACTTCCAGTGTCTCGATATCTGCCTTCAGCTCTCTAGGAACGGTCAGTGCATCGCGGTCCTTGTCAAGCGCGTCATCAGAATTAACAGGCGCTTCTGCAATCAGCTCTATGCAGTCTGGGTTGACGGCGTCTGGCTATGAAAACCATTATGCCAATACAACAAAGTCTGCTTTTGAGAGAATTACAACAACACAGTCGGGCACGCGGGGCAAAATTTCAGGGACGACGTCGGTGACTGTGATCTCAACGGTCTCATCGTTTTCTTCTGACCCAACCGTTTTCTTGGTAACGGCCACCTTGACAACTTTTACCGTGACATGTACCGTGGCCCCGACGAGCATATCGACCTGCAACCAATGGTTCTATATCGAAACACCATGCACGACTGTTCTGACTTCAACGCTCACAATCGACACTACCTCAGCGCCGTCTCTTTGTGAGACGCCAAGTCCAATACGTGACAAGCCATGCTTGGCTTGTTCAACCAGAGTAACCACATCAACCCAGCAATTGCCCGAGCCCAAGAACAATTCCGCGTACCAAGTTAGCACACCACTTGCGAATTCATCAACACCCTTCAGTTGCTCCTCCCGTGTTACACCTACCGTTGGAACTTTACACTGGCTTTCACTTGCTGTTGTTTCTGCTGCTTCTTGTATTCTTATCATGGTCGCCACGATTTAGATTGCTTGGCCGCCGGTTGGCGTCCAAAGTCTCATTTCTCAAATGTATTTACGGCGTTGCCGGGGATCTGTTGTTTTCGTGGAGCGGGATATTAAGTTCATAGGACGAATAGGGTAGGTTTACAAATGAAGAGAAAAATGAATTTTGCATTTTACACAAAACAACACGTGATAGCTTGTCAACTGAGTCTTGCTGATAAAGTCATACTTTGCCATTCAAAGAAATGAAAGTTAGGGTAGGGATATCGGGGGGCATTGGGGGGCCTCGTTTAAAGCAAATAGAAACGGCAGCATTCCTATTTGCCAAGAGACAAGGAGCCAGAAGGAGAGACAAAGAAATAGGGAAAGGAGAGAAGGTGTTGGTGTGAGGGTGACTGGTAGCATATTTGTTAGCCGGTTAGTTCCAAGATCGCGGGTGTTTACTTCTTTCCCTTTCCTTATCCACTATGCTGGTCTTTTCTTTTTACTTTCACCACTGGCTTTGGGCTTTATGCTCACTTATGCAACGCTGACAATGAGGTCTCTCAATTCCAGTGTCCATTGCCAAATTGAATACTCTCACATATGATAGTCGATAAAACCTGTATGAAATGTTTCCTAAAAATAAATAATTAAATAAAGTACGAGTATGAATCAGTGCAGTTTTACTATCTTTACCAATCAACAGACAGCTTCTAAGAGTAATATTATTTTAGGTTTTCTATAGATTATCACGGTATTTGATCATTTAATAAAAATTCAACGCCCCTCTCCCAGCTTCCGCCAAACCCGTCCCCTGCTTTCTCCCACTGGCGGTATGAGGGGGTGATAGGGGTGGTTAATGGTTGGGGTCATGAGAACCTAAGATTTGGATCTGTTTCAATTTGCCTTCTTTTTTCGACTTTAGCCTCAAAAGCCATGATTATAGAAACCTCGTCGTTCCTTTAAGATTTAATAGGGAAAGGTTATTACAATAACCAATGACCGTCCACCAACCTCAAAGCCGGCCAGGCCTGACGGGTCGGTGATGAAATAAAAGAGCCAGAGCCGCTGCGATAATGGCCGAGAAGGCGCGCTAAATCTTCGTAAACTCTTCGCAGTTGACAGGTGCCGGACGAAGTGCGTTATATCACCGTAGATCTTCGGAAACCATGACACGAAGGCCGACAAAAAAGCGGATGTCTTATACAGCTACATCGCTCTTTTTGTCATAGTTTCAAGAAACCGAAGCGGGGCGCCAATGGGTTCCGGCTGGTCGCCTCGACCTTTGATGCTAGGTAGGAGCGAAAAACGCCGGGTCCATATCAAAATTCATGACAGCTGGCAGCAGCTGATGATCATCGGCACCCATGTCGTACCAGTCGTTTACTGGTGGAGGATTTGCGTGCAAATCTTCTGCTGCTAGCTGTGGGTCTTCTGGGGTTTTTCTCGATGTCTCGCAACTTGGGTCTAGAAGGAGATTGTATGTTGGAGCACGGACAGAAGATGTGTTAACTGGACCGGATGACGCCGGATTAAGTACGTCAGTAGTTTTAGGTGGTGAATCGGCCATGCTATAACGGATGCCAAAGCTCGAAGGCGTTAAATATTTGTTGTTGACGGTGACGTGCTGGTGATGGCCACCGTATCTTGGCGTATCGGACAGCAGTAGCGTGGACGATAATGACGAAGGTTGGTGTTGTGTCGTATTTCTTGCCTTGGAGGTTGCTTCTGTGGACTTTGAAGATGGCGACGATATGCCGTCCAGCAGCCGCCGGCCAAAGGCCAACATAGGAATACGCACATTCGCTTGGCGCACGACTGTCTCCAGAAAGAGGACGGCATGGTCAGCAGATGAGTACATCTGCTGAAGATGTTGCAGGGCCTGCATGCATTGGTAAAAGCCGCCGATACCCGTGTTGCGGACAGAAAAGTCTTTGGCGAAGCGCAGGTCGAGAAGGTGCGTTAATGTCGCCGAGACAAAAGTGCATATGCTGGACGTTGAGAGATGGCGCAGCTGGTTGCGCTCATGCAGATCGTACGCAATCTCTGTGATTTCTGCGGCTGCCTCTTTGACTTTTTGGCGCGAAGTACGCCGGCTGATCTCGATGGACGAGGACGACGACGAGGGCAAAAAGATCTGAGGCCGATGCAGGGCACCCACGGCCGTCAGATAGACCATACGCAACATTGTTTGGTGCACCCAGACGACGGCAGTTTTCTCGTCTTGGCTGTTGCTCCCATTGTTGCTTCCACTGCCACTGCCACTGCCACTGCCACTGCCACTGCCACCGCCGCCGCCACTCTCGGCTGTCGCCGCCGACTTTGCTTGTGACGTCTTATATCGGCAGCAGCTCTCGAGGCTTTGTTGCCATTCTTCGAGCTCAGCATCGCATTTGGCCAGCCCCTGTACCTGCTCGTTGGATCGTCGCGGCATCACCATGATGGTGGGATCAGACTCCGTGTCGACTTGGTTGCTTCCAAGAATTGAATATTGGGAAACGAGTAAATTGCCAATGCAGACGCAGAGCCGCGCCATAGCGATGCACATCATGGCCAGGCTTTTTCTCGTGTCTGGATCCTTCGCCACGGGCGAGCCGCCTAGGAAGGTGACTATGTCGTCCGACAGCGGCTCAATGTCAAAGTCGTTGATGGTCAACATGGGAACGTTAAAGTCCTTTTGGCGGATGCGAGCAGGTCGCCGCAAGCCCAAAGCGAGCAGGCGGTCGCGAATATATCCCGACCACCATATACGCTTCCGCAGCTGCTTTTCCTGGTGACTGAGGCTCGCAAAGGGCTCGGGGTTCCGGTGAAAGCCGTGGACCTGAGCCAGCGATAGCATTACGCCCATCCAGTACCAGGTGTCCTGCTCGTACTCGGGCGCCTCATACCAGTAGGTCATCAGCTGAAGTGCCTGGATCATCGAAAGCCGATCGGTCTCACAATTGAGCGCATACAGCAGGCGGGCGCGTTCGAAAAAAACCTTGCGCGCGGCTTTTCGGCTGGGGTAGCCGTTCCGGCGTAGCATGTCGACGTCGACATACACGACGCCCACAAACATGACGGACTGGAAGAGCAAGAGGCTGACCGGGTTGACAACTGTGTTGTTGCCAGCGTCACTGCTGCTGCGCACAATGGGCGCGAGGAAACTCTGCAGATCCACGGCTGGCATGAACGGATGGACATATTGGACATAGCCCCGCAAGATGGCATCTCGCAGATCGTCGTCCGGGATGGATGTTGCGCCTTTTTTGGCCAAATACTCAATCTCGTCCGAGCCGATGTGCGGTGGCAAAGATCTTATGTATCGGGGAAGTCTCCGACCATGCAAATCGAGCGGCGTCGGTGACTGAACTCCGGCAAGGTGGCTTGGTAGGCTACCGAGTCCCGGGTGCTTTGGCGAGGCCTCCCAAGTGTCGTAGGACGCCTCGCTGAGGTTGGGCGTGTCGAGACGGCCTTGATGGTTAGCTGAGGCGTGACGTGCCGAGGCAGTAGCCTTGGGAGATCACCCATTATGCATGAAGGGACAAATGAGTAGGAAGGGATGAGGAACTTTAAATGATCCCAGGAACACACGCTCAAATGTCAATGACACTGGAAAGGTGTCAGCGCCATCGCTCGATAGCGATGGCGAGCTTTCGCGGTCGGCAACGACCAACTTCTTGCCGCGGTTCGTCTCGGACAGCACGCATTGGATCCCGTCGAGCCGGCAATTGTTACACGGGGGCCCGCTGGGGACCACATCACATCTAACTTTCCGCGCCCGGCACGACAGACAGGCCCGCGACGCTCGGCGCTTCACGGCACGATCGGCGAGGACGTCCTGTGCCGTGCGCTTATGTATTTCCGTCAGTTCAGGCGTGCTGTCGGCAGGAGATGGAGCCATGATGGGCAAGTGTGGTCGTTGATATGGGCAGAGGAAGAATGCGTATATGATAAGATCAACGCGGAAAAGAGAGAATATTTTACGGAGTAGACAGCTCGGAGAATTTGAAAGAGAAGCCGCGGGATTGGCTAAGAGGGCAGAATCTTTCTTCTCTTACCCCGTCCTTGGGAATAAAACAAGCGAAGAATTGGAGAGGCGGAATTAGTGGACGAGAGAGACATTTTGCTTCTCCGTACTCCGCTCTCCGCCCCCCTCTACATCGTACGAGTACGGAAACGGTCTGCCGCATGTGTGGGTCTTAACACAACCCTCTTACCAATACCCCATAATACCTCTTTGTCCGTTCGCTGCTATGGTACTATTGACTAAAGTAAGTAGGTCCCTTAGCCGCAGCCACATCGGGGCAGCACTCCGTCTAGCTACTCTGTAGCCACCCAAATCTCTATGCTATTACTCCGTACAGGCGCCGAGTCATGTCTAACGCTAAGAAAAACATTTTTTTACGACCAAGACTCTACAGTCTAGAGCAAGTGTAATATCTTATTTTTTTTTTGTTCATACCATTCATTTCATCTTCCCCGTCCAGACAACTGTCTTGTTCTTTGGATCCTCCATGTAGGGCGGCGAGTACATGACGAGCAACTGCAACTTGCCTTCGCCGTCTTTCGTGCCTTTGCCGTTCTCCAGCACCTCATCGCCGCCTAGTGCAATCACCTCATGCACGACACCCCGGGCAAAGAAGCATGAGTCGCCCTTTTCGATGATTTGCTCCCGCCACACGTCGGTCCCCTCAATCTTCTCACCCGGCTTACTCGGCACCAGGGTTCGGCACAGCGCCCGTCCTGACAGTAGATAGACTGCCTGATCCATGTTGGGGTGGTAGTGCGGCAACGCCCGTGCTTTGTGTTCACCCGTAGCAGACAGCGTGCCGTGCAACACCTCGATGGCGTGCGAACCTACGGTAACCGGGTCGATCAAACGCCGGTTGACCGTGCCGGTGTGGTTGGCCGGGCTGTACGTCGGCGCCTCGTGCAAGCGAGTCACGAAGGGCAATGAGGGATCGGCGGCCGGTAGTTGTTGCTGCTTCTCGCTGTTCACACTGACAGTGGCTAACGCTCGTCTCCTGACTTGCGGTTGCTGCCACTGCGGGATGGTGGTCCGTAGCAAAGATTGACGCTTGAGCAGAGAGGCCTGGACGCGGCCAATTGAGCCCGAGATACGGCTGGCTGGGAAAGACATTGTGGATTTTCAGCTAAGCTGTGAGAGTAATTCTTTTAGATGCTGAGAAAGAGAAAATTCAGTGTGGCAAACAAAAGGGGACGGAAACGATTGCAGTATTTAAAAGAGTAGGAAGGGGAGGAAATTCAATGTTAAAAAGTTTCGAGGCAAAAAGGGGGAGAAAGGCCATTAACCTCTCTATTTACCTGCCCTGCCGGACATTCTGTTGGCAGCTGTCAAGCCTCCTCGGGCCAGGCACAGGCCAAGCGGATGGCCCCTCGGGATCCAGCCTGCAAATATGACTGGAAGCCGAGGGCCCACCCAACCCCAACAGGTGACCACTCTTTATCTTTGTCAATTCTCCTCCATTTCCCCCGCACCGATTCCAGTGGAGAAGACATGGGGCAAAAAATGGGCCCCACCGATACGGAGAGTACGGAGTAATAATACGGAGTACTCCGTACAGAATGTCAGCTCACCGCATAGCCTCGCTTTGCTTGAATCGATGCTAACCCTGTGCAGAAGAAGAAATTGCTCCCCACGTTAAAGCCTCCGCGGGGGCCTTTTTCCTGTCTCCTTAAAGCTGGGGATCCCCACAAACACGGAGGTGAAGGTCAGCCGTCGTAACCAAGGTTGCCGGCTATGCCTTTGAAATATTTACAGTATATATAATTGCGCTCGACACTTTTTTTTTTCTTCTTGTCACATTTGTTTACATTGTCATTCTTTGTCCTTCATTGTTCTCATCTCCCCGTCTTTTCTAATTCGTGTTCGAAGCATCCCGACCTTCAATCATGAAAGACTCTGCTAGCCTTGACACGGTGCAGGTCCAACATGCTGACCAGGCCAAACGTGCGGTCTCAGAGAAGCATCGGAGCCGTCTCGACAACCTCGGCGAAGAGATCGATCCACATGCTGTCGGTGGCGACGCCGACAATTTGCCCAAGGGCTACTTTTATTCATTTTCGTTTCTTGGAACCATAACGGCCGTTTGCATCGGAAATGCGTGCCATTATCTTGGTTTTGTTGTGCCAGCCAGCATCACTTCCATCATAAACGCGGACATTGGTCAGAATCATCCCATCGTTCAATGTTTCAGACTTTGATACGAACCAGTCGACTAATGCTTCTTTCTTTAGGCCCTGATCCTGCATACGTATGGATCTCGCTCGTATGGACTCTTGTCGTCGCTGTCACATACTCGATCCTCGGCCGACTTTCTGACATTATGGGCCGCCGCTGGTTCTTTATAGGCGGCAACTTCCTTGGCCTCATTGGAAATATTGTCGTCGGCACTGCCCACAAAATCCCCGTCGCCATTGGTGGCACAGTCCTGATCGGAGTTTCTGGTGCCGTGCAGCTGTCATTTCCGCTCATTTTGGGAGAACTGGTGCCCAACAAGTATCGTGGACATGCCAACTTGGCTGCGTACATTATCGGTCTCCCGTTTGCCGCTTTTGGCCCCGTCATTGCCCGTGCCTTCATCATGCACACCAAACTCGGTTGGCGATGGCCCTACTTTGTCAGCGCCATATTGAGCGTCATCACCGTCGTCCTACTCTTCTTCTGCTACTATCCACCCACTATCGGCATGATCCACTCCAAGAGTGGCCGAAAGTCGGCCTTGAAAATGATTGACTACGGCGGTGTACTTTTGTTTTCTGCTGGCTTCGTCTTGCTGTTGATGGGCCTCTCCTGGGGCGGCTCGCAATACCCGTGGAAGAGCGGCGAGGTCATCGGCACGATTGTCGGCGGAGGCGTGATAATTATTCTCTTTGTCATCTACGGTTCGTGATTTTCCTTCTTCGTGGGTTTCCATCTGTTTATGTTTCTGGTCAAATCTCCATATTTCTAACCAAAAGTAGAAGCCTATGTACCCATTCCCTACCCCTTGATCCCGATCAGAGTTTGGACAAATGGACCATATATGGCAACCATGATGACTGCCTCTATCGGAGCGACGGTGTACTACTCCATGAGTGTCTTGTGGCCAATGCAGGTCATTGCACTCTACGCCACAGACACCAGTCGTACTGGGTGGCTGTCCTGCGCCGCTGGTGCTGGCACGTCTCTGGGCAACCTTATCGGCTGTCTTACCTGCAGCATGGGCCGCCATAAGTTTCAGATGGTTTTTACAGCAATTGGCATGACAGTTTTCATGGGTGCTCTGGCAGCAACGAACCAAAACACATTGGATATGGGACTTGCTTTCATGATCCTCGGTGCCATGTTCGTCGGCATCATGGAGGCCGTTTGCTTTGTCACGGTTTTGTTGTGTCTTGAACCTGAAGATATCGGCCTGGCCTCCGGCATCATGGGAAGCGTCCGCTCAGCGCTCTCGACCATGGTGCTCAGCATCTATATGGCCATTCTGACCAACAAAAAGACCACCTATATCGGCAAATACGTTGCGCCTGTGGCCGCTGAGAATGGCGTAACGAAGGTCCAGCTTAAGAAAGTCCTCGCCGGCTTCGCATCAGGTACGGTCAATGTTGACGGGGTGAGCCAGACCGTCATCGATGCTCTCCGGTCGGCGTACAGGACGGCCGTTTCCCATAGTCTGCGGTATATTTATCTTGCATCGATTTCTTTTGGAGTCATTGCCATCGTTTGCGCAATCTACTCGCCTAACCTTGAGACGAAGTTTAACAACGACGTTTCCCGGCGACTGCACGGAGGCGATATCATCAAGAAAGAAAAGGCTGCTGCCGAAGCAGCGTCTGCAGGGCAGGCTTAGATTTTGGCCTAGTAGGGCTTGAGGATGAGAAGAAATGTGTTTAAATTAGGCAGGCATCTTAGTTAATAATGAAAGGCCTAGTAAAAACATGCTCAAAATACGTCGTACAGAACACCAAAGTATTTCATGTTTTGATCTTAATGCTTGTAATAATAGAATGTGACTTTGCTTTACTCTTAATTTCAAGAATAATGGGGTCCGGAAATATCTTCTTGGATAGCACGAACCATGGCTGATTCGGTTCTGGACACCCTCAAAGTCGGTATCGTCAAGTAATAGTTCTCGGGTTTCGAGTCAAGTTTAGTTGTCGAAACACTAGTTTTTAAGAGTCGCAGTAGTATGAACTTCTCAAATACTCGTATGCCACTAAAAAACGAGAATTGAATCTCATGTCCACTCTCAACTTTCCCCATAATTTTAGTGCATACCAGTAGTACGGAGATGCTTCGGAGAACGCACTAAAATCTGCAAGCTCGGCCGAGGTGGGTGCTCCAATTTGACAGTGCTTGCCGAGGGCCTGAACAGCGATACCGCTGCGTGGAAGATAGCTTTTCTTCCTACCGCCGGTGTCTTTGTCTATTATATAACAACGCTGGCCAGGTCAGAGCACACATCGGTAGCATCCCACTTCTTGGCGTCGTCTCATTCATTTCATTCTATTTTCCTTCACGCAAAAATGAATACCAACATTGGCCGCATCTTGATCCGGCCCAAGGGCATGGCCACTGTCCGCCTGGCCACCATAAGAAGATCCTTTGAAGGTTTTTCTTTATCGCCTCGATACTACTCTGCTACGACGACTTCGGGCGCGGTGGAAAATCCGGGTCCGTTAAAAGGAATCCGTATCATTGATCTCTCCCGAGTTCTTGCTGTATGCGCCATACCTGTTGCGAACTCATTAAAAGGGGAGCACCCCAGTCAGACAATGCACAATGCTTACATGCCAGATATAGGCCCCTTTCTGCGCGCAGATTCTGGCAGACTATGGCGCCGACGTCATCAAAGTTGAAGCTATTGGCAAAGGGGTGAGATAGCCTGGATCTAACCGTATTATTTATGCAATGTTTTCTTTTCCGCTCACATAACATGGCCAAATTAGGACGATACCCGCCATTGGAAGATGCCCGGCGAAGACGTTGTCTGGAAGGAAGACGTTGGTCCAATGTCCACATATTTTACAGCGATTAACCGGAACAAAAAATCGATCACGCTTAATCTAAAGGATCAGAAGGGCAAGGAAGTTCTTCGTAACTTGGTCAAAAACGCAGACGTGCTGTAAGTCGCAAATCTCTACCACGTCCAACACCGCCGACACCGCGGACTAGCAGCTTATGTGGCCTTTTTTTAGTATAGAGAATTTCAAGCCTGGAACCATGGACCGTCTTCAGCTGGGATATGATCGTCTGAAGGAAATAAATCCCAAATTGATTTATGCTAGCATATCTGGTAAGGAGGACGCCTGTAACCACCCTTTCTCTGGCATGTTTTCGATCACTAATGCTAATCATTACCTTGTCTACATCTTATAGGGTATGGCACAACAGGCCCGTACGCTCCTCGGGGTGGTTACGACCCTATTGCCTCCGCAGAAGCCGGCCTCATGCACATCACCGGCGAGCGTGGCGGACCACCTGTTCGGCCCGGTCTCGGAATGGTGGACATGGCGACAGGCCTTTATATCCACGGCGCCATTTCGGCTGCGTTGTACTCCCGAACGCTTACAGGCCGGGGCCAGCGCATCGACGCCTCGCTCTTTGAAACACAGATGTCCCTGCTCATCAATGTCGGTCTAACTTGGCTCAATCTTGGCATCGAGGCCGAGCGTTGGGGCAGCCAGCACCCAAGCATCGTGCCATATGACGCCTTCAAGACCAAAGACATGTACCTTGTCTGCGGTGCTACGAACGATGCGCAGTACGCGACACTGTGCAAGTTACTGGGCCTCGACGACCTCATTACCGATGAGCGCTTTTCCACTAACCCTCGTCGTGTTGCCAACCGTGATATTATCACACCCATCTTTAACAAAGTTTTCCAAACAAAAACCACCGACGAGTGGATCGAAGTCTTCACCGGCTCGAACTTGGCCTTTGCGCCCATCAATAACATGCAGCGTGCATTCTCCCACCCCCAGACAGCTGCACGCAACATGGTGGCCGATATCGCGTTCTCGCCGAAAAAGTCCGAGAAGCACAAGCTAATCGCGCCCGCCGTCAAGTTTAGTGAAACCGTCGCCACCATCCGCTCGGAGCCGCCTCTCCTGGGACAGCACACGCAAGAGGTTCTGGAAGAGCATGGGTACAGCTCCGACGAAATCACCGCTCTCCGCAAAGAGGGCGTCATTTAGGCCCTTGATTGCTCTCATAGTTGGATGTAGCAAAATGTACGCCAATTTCCCGTTTGTCTAAAGAGCTGGCAATGTGTCCGGTTCCAATATGAAAGTGGAACGGTATATCCAGTCGCCAAGATCTTGATATCTTAAGTTGTGAACAGTTCGAATCAAGATTACTGGATCGGCGCAAATGATAAATAGGTTCTTCAGCCAATGAGTTCCATTTTCGTGGTATCATCACAGCTACCTTCTGACGTCCGGGAGAAAATGACGGGCCCGTCATAGAAGTTTGGTTTAACATGGCGACTTATCCTTTTTTTTTTTTTTTTTTTTGGAGTACGATATACATGGAGAAAATATGGCAGGGAATAAAAAAGTAAAAACCGAGGATGCAGGTTTCTAGAGTTCATTTATGTAAGGGACGGATATGACTGACCAGCCAGCCCAACAAAAGTAGCAATAGTGTAAATTAAATCATAAATACCCTTGCATTTCTCTTCTCACTGCACCAGTGCTTGTACTGGAAATCTTACCATCTTGGGGTGAAATACTGCCAAATACAAACATAAAACCGATACCGTTAAGCTCACCCGTAGCACCAGCCAGAAATGAAATGACAGGAAATTGTCCAAAATGTCCCACCCAGGACAAAGAAATGTATGAGCTATTCTGCGCTTCAAAAAGGGGGAAATATTGTCCAAACTATTTCTGGTGAAGTTGACGAGTTCAAGACGAAGCTCTTGACCGGCATGTGTTCGACACTTCTGCCGAAAAAAAACGACTGCAGGGCCGCGTCGTTGGCCTTTAATGGCGGGCAGGACACGGTCATAGTTTTTCCTGTCCCCAAGTTAAAATAATTTAAATGACACAAGACCTATGAGATGTGTTTTGACCACGGGCACTTTATGAATTCTGAAACTGTAATCCATCATAGTGCAACAAAACGGAAAACTGCTAGAAAAGCACGAATGCAAGGATCACTTCCTGAGAAGAGGTCGTGTTTAAGATTGCGGCGTAACTTTGATTACTTTGGCTGACTTAGTGGTACCTTTTATTATCCAGAAATGCACAACTACATTAAGTATCAAAACTCAAAAGTAAACGTCCTAAATTATCTGGAAAAAGCCTTGGAGCATCCACGATTCCTTACTCTTGTGTAGGAAACATTCGCAATGAAACAGAAAGGTCGAAAGTTGCAACCCATACCCCACAAACCCATTGACCTCCCCCCCTTCCAAAAGCAAGACTTGATTCAAGTCCTCTTGGCTACATCATTACTTTGATGTGAGTTGTCGATTGGCTTTGCCGTCCCCTCTGCTTTCTATTACTCGTAGTCCCTGTGCTGAAGCATTTAGCTTTGATACCACAGTGTGCAACATTAATGATTGGCAGGTGACAGATTAAGATATTTTGTCTTCTAGAACACTTTGACTGAAGCTTTACACAACCCTTGGCTCGCGTCCAGTTAGATCTCGAATTCCCTCCAAAATCCATTGAATGGGTGTAACAAACGTTACTTCTTCTTGTCCCTCGCCTGCCGAATCCGAAGGAGAGATGCCGGCATCCATAATACCGAGCAATCGGCCTGTCATATCAAACACACTCGAACCCGAATCACCTGGTTTACTGAATGACCCACCCTCAAAATCAAGCACTACCCAATGCAGTGATATCACGGGGCTGCCGTCTTGCGTGTATGGCCTGCGCCAAACCGCTTCGATCTCGTTTGTGGTCCCAAATGTAAGGCCAGTTCGCTGACCCCGTTTTGCTACAAGAATGGAGGTGCGGTCATCTGTGTTAAAGAAAGGCTGTGTCGGCAAGTCACGGCTGTGAAGGCGGAGAAAGCCGTCCGCGTCAAGGTTAACGTCAGGATCCGTGAACTGAATCTGGAAACCACGTAAATCATTTAACACAACACCCGACGTGGCTGCTCTGGTGATATGCTCAGCCATGTACACTTTGTTTTCGTAGCGGTGCGCATTCGCTGCCATGTGCACAATTGCCCAGTCGCGAAAACTTCCATGTTTTTCAATCCCATATCCTGGAGCATACGCGACAGTCCCGACCACGTATTGCGGAGGATCAGCTTCCTGTAGCTTTAAAAGCTGCCGAAGCAAGTCTTCAATGTAGATGAGGCATTGTTGTTCCATGTTGTGTACTGCCTCTAAAAAGGCGTTGTCTGCGTTGCGGAAAAAAAGCATCTGCGTTTTTCCGAACTTTTTTTTAAAATCCTCCTTAGCTCCGTTCAGTTTTACGACGACATCTTGTATAGAAGATTCTCCCGCCGAAAAAAGTTGCAGCCGCTCGTCTCCGAAATCTGACCTTATATCTTGATTGTCAGGGGCATCCAAGCCTATAGCCACATGACGGCTCGTAAGGCCGTACAAAATGTCTGGGCTGGCCGTCTCTGTTTCTGCTGCCAGCTGTGAAGTGGTCGACGACTTGAGTTCGAGTGCTATGTAAAGCCCAACGGTGCCAGCAGTTACCTTTGGCGCTCCACCCTGGCCTTTCACTCTTTCGACACGGCAGCCTGGAAACGGCAGAAGAGGCATGACTAAACCGTTGATGTTCGCCATGTCTAAGTCGCGGTCAACATGGTGGGACGGCACACGAGAGTAGCTCCAGTCGACAGACAATTCTCGCCATTCTGGCCCACGAGAATCTTGAAGCGATGCCGGACTCGCCGCAGAAGGTGCTACCTGAGAAGCCAGAGGTACAACTCTTCGCTCCATGACTTCTACCTCGACATCCAATAAGTTGTGTTCGCGTATCACATTCCGGCATCGTAATGCCGCCCGCATCGCCGCCGCCCATGTGGGTCGCGCATCCTGCCGCACTCCAACCAGAAGCACCACGGGGTGATTTCGATAATCGCCATCATTACCGGCCTCGTCGTCTCTCCCCATACGGATCGGGTAGAACGTTTCCCAAGAGAAGGCGGTGTCGCTTTCTAATGCCACAACAAGACCATTACGCAGTTCCGCGTTCCACCGCTGCACAATGGCGTGACCGCCCACCGTTGAGATTACTTGTGGTGACAAGCCGCCTATTCTGTGTGGGTCAAATGACGTGGTTGATGTTCGCGCTACCAGACGAGGGCGACCGCGAAGCCCGTAATAATAGTACTCGATTTCGTCCTCTGCTGGTGCAGTAAAACCTCCCAATTCCTGTGCCATATTACTTTTCAACTCCTAATTGAAAATGTCTTCGGCCTCTCGTGCGGTTTTGGTGGCTGATGTAGTGTTCGGCTTTCAGAAGGTGATGTGGTCGAAAGAATGTCCTCCATGGATCGAATAGCACGGCATTTTCTTGGGTTTGGCATTTTGCAAGGTTAAGTTTCGCATGAAAAAACCAATTTTGTCAGAGATGAAGTCAAGAATTCGCTTTCGCCACTGAGATTGACAATGCTGTTAGTAAGATAAGGTAAAGGGCATGCATAGAAATGAAATACGGAAAATAGCACACAGTAAAACGCCACTGAAGAAGCGAAAAAAGGCACCGATTTAGATCAAATTCTAGCAATGGGTCAAAAAAAAAAGGTCAAATGAAAGAATTGCAAAACAAAAAAGGGTGAGGGGGGAGGCTTTATCTCAATAATTTTCCCAGTCCCCGGTGGCTCCTTCCAATATTTTTGGGGGGTTATTATTGTACGAGAAATGCTGGTCATTATTACGTTGTATTAATATTACTCGTAAATATTTTAGGTTTTTTCTCCAAGTTACACAATAGATCAACTCCTCTGATGATCAGCACAAATCAGGAGTACTCGTATTACACCGGGTTTAGACTAATGAGTCAAGAGGTGGTGTTACCTCGACAACTGGGATAGGTGCGTAGTTGAAGGGTTATTTTGAGCCTATTTTACTACGTTTGGAGATAACCTCTACGTAGTACAAACAACAGAGACGAAAAGAAAGATACACGTAGTTTTGATATGATAATTCACTGAAGTCCAAACTCAATTTTCATGACAGCGACTACATCGTATTACAACATATTTTACTGGCTATTTTTCACATTCACAAGCATCACAAAAAGAAGGAGAATCAGTGCTCTATTTCACGGCTATTTATCTACGATGTGGCATGGACATCGTTGGGGGTTCTCAGGTGACCTGCCAAAATCCTTTAATTGTTTATTCATTTCTCATCTCCTCAAATAGTTACAAAACATGAGCCACCTTTTTCTTTACATACAACTTTTGTAGCAAGTTATGGATAGGTGTACTTCAACATCCCTCAAGGCCAAGAGTATGGCTTTTCTCATTTTCGCACGGCTAGGAACTGCCAAAAAGTGACGTCATGGGGAGTCTCTGCTGAGTGCAGGCAACTTTGATTTTCCGTTTTTCGTTACTGCCCGCCCCTCTTCCGCTCCAACGCAATCGTAAATCTCACCCACCTAGAGGGGCAATTCGGAAAGCACGGGAACCCTTTTCCTTCACTTTTTTCTCCGGACCATGCGTGGCGTATGATATTGGCTTCATTGACTTTACACGTCTCAGAGGCATAAAGTAATAACCTATTCCGCTACATTTCTTGACGGAAACACCACAGTCCTCCGTCACTTTGAACACAAAACACAAAGAAAATCTGAGCCCAAAGCCAATCGCTGTTTTTTTTTTCCAAAGCTACTTCTATACTCAAGTATATACAGTCAACGCCATGCGTTTACCGTACGCTCCTAATCCACCACCTGTATCTTCGCCTACCGACGAGGAGATCGTGCAGGCAATCATCAAACGGCGAGAACCCCGAGGATTGACTGCACTCGACCTGACACTGCTACACTCGTTACCCTGTGCAGATGGTTGGAACACCTTCTACGGAAACCTGCGTACAAAGACGACTCTGGCTGCGGATGCCCGTGAGATAGCCATCTGCCGCGTCGCCGTCATTCACAATGCCGGTTATGAGTGGGTTCACCATGCTCCCCTAGCACGGGAGGCTGGGGTTACAGAAGAGGGTTTGCAGGGTGTCATTGACGGCACGGGGAATGGCCTCGAGGAGAGATTGTTGGCTGTTCTACATTATACCGATGCCATGACTCAACATGTCACTGTTGACGATGCTATTTTTGAACGACTTAGAAAGATCCTGTCCGATCGGGAGGTTGTAGAGCTAACACTGTTGGTGGCGGCATATAACTGCACCAGCAGATTCTTAGTAGCTCTGGACGTGGGCGAGATGAACAACAAACCTCGCGATGAATGGCTAAGGCCAGACGTTCGTCTTCCGTAAACCGAGTTTTTTGAAATTTATGTACTCGGTTGGTACTTGAGGCTAGTACGGTTATATATATACTTCAATAAAAAACGAGTTCGACTGCCAGTCAACCGTCCTTATCACTGGTCTTGGACACTGTCACATACACTGGAATATATCTATGAGTAATAATTTTCTGAATGTTCGGAATGTCACTTCCAGCCTTGCCCGCAGCTCTCATAATTTCAAGAGCCCGAGGGTAGGTATTAGCATAACGCCAGATTCCAATGATATCAACTTCACGCAAGGCAGCAGCAGATAATAGAAGATACTGAATCGGCGATCCCACCCGATGGCAAGAATTTTGACACCTGATCTAGTTGCCTAACACCATCGTGGAGTATTCGTCAAAATTTTATGCGGCTGGGCTGGGAAAAGATATCAAGAGAGTTACTTACGTATATTGAGATTCGAACGCAGCTCTGTGCGCCGGTGTACTGGAACGTTGCATGAAATTTGCCGGCTGGCAACCCAGCCTTTTCTTTTGTCAAGACTGCTTCGTTCGCCAAGGCCTTGGCAAGATCCAGCTTTTCCTGGATCGTTAAAGGCACTTGGTTTTCAGGCTGCGGCTGCACCACACTAACGGCATCTGCGAAGCCAGTCTTTTGTGCAAACTTTAGTCGGTTCGTCGCGATATCATATCCCGTGACCCCCAGCGGTGAGAAATGTGGCGTTGAGGTGTCCATGAGAATAACGTGTTTATGATGTTACTTTGCTTCTTGACACTACCTGAATATAGCTGAATGAATTGCAATGATAAATGGCTAGGCACCACGGTATAATTTTAAGGCATTGATAGACCGTACAATTAACCTCTGTGGTAAGGTCTACAAAATATGTCAGAGATGACCTAGTCGAGATGCATTTTTAAGAAGCGAAATGATAGCTCAACCTCGCAGTTGGGTTGTCGGTCTCAGGTATGGAAGACAGATCCCGCGAATAAAAAACCTGTTACTTTGTATTGTCACTCTGTATGCGTTGCTGGGAAGTGCTGTTGAAACCAAAAGCTCACGCCCAGCTCAGCAACGATAACTTTTGGATATCCAAGGCGGTGGCAATCAACCAGTGATTTGAGCGCATCGCGACCATCGCACGGACAGCTGATGAGCTTCGTCTCTTCGGTCCCTCGGTTAGAGCTTACGGAGTTTCGCCGAATCCTGTGCTTATAACCAGCGGAATATGGGAGCCGAGAACGGCTAATGACTAACACCCCACAATGAACGGCGTCGGATAGATCGGCACCCCTATTGGATAATTCGGCACCCCGGTTATTCAGCAACGGTGCACGTGATTGTTTTTGCCAGCCAAATGCCTTGAAATTTGGCCAAATTCAGGGGCAATAATTCACTCAATCACCAACTTCACCGAAAATAAAAACTTCAATAACGTAAAAATGGCCTTAAACGACGGCAACCTACCTCCCGACCTACCTCCCGAATTACCTCCCGACCTACCTTTTGACTGGCCTCCCGACTGGCCTTCCGCTTGGCCTTCCGACTGGCCTCCCGACCGGCCTTTTGACCGGCCTCTCGACCGGCCTCTCGACCTCACTCCCGACCTCCCTCCAGAAGCCTTATACGACTCCCGTGAGGCCCTTTTTCAGTCAATTAATAATTGGGCTGCACCTTTGGGCTACGCTTTTATCACTGGCAAGTCAAAGTTAAAAGCAAATAAACGGATTGCTATTTATGCTTGTGATAGGTCTGGTGATCCGTCAAGTTAAACAAAAGCACGGTAAAGGTCGACGAAAACGAAAAAAACAGGCTGTTTGTTTTCTGTTTTGGCAAAGGAGACTGCTGACGGCAACTGGGCTTTATGCCACCGGCCTGATTCGAAGTTTGCTGTGTATAACCACGATCTTAGCGGTGGTCCTTTGGCGCATTTAATTCACCGAGCCTTGACTATTGAATAAAAGGCTAAAATATCAAACTCGTTATTTACAAGGCTAGTAACAAAGGAGATTTAAACGGTGCTTCGAAATAAATATAATACGTTGATAATAAAGCGAGATATATATAATCAAATTACTGAAATTCGACGTTAAGGATATCAAGGCTAAAGTCTTATAATTGCTTTTATTACTGGTTTTTAAAACGAGGGCTTTTAGAGCCGTATTTAAACAGAATTAGACGATCGAGTTACGGCCGTTTTTTTTACTCATTCAGACTCACTGAAATATTTTCGTTTTTATTCGAATACGCTTTTATTAAATTGCATATATAAAACTAACAAATACGGACTACCGTTGCTTGATTTTATTAACGTTAATGTTTATTAACGGTCTTTTTACATTACTTTTGCTTTTTTATTTAAAGAGATTAAAGTTAACTACCTTTAAGCATTAAATCACTTAAAGGATTTATATAATATTTATAATATTCGGCTTCTTTCAATTATTTTAACTAATCGTTATTAGACTTGTATAACGATAGTTAAATTAACCTTTTTAACGTTAACGCACTTACTTTATCTTTGACACGTTAATAAAGCGGTTTTACGTTATTGTCGTTTAACCTTTTTAAATAACGAAGTTTAGTTTACTTTTTACAATTGTTAACATTAAATTATTTAATTAAAAGATGAAAAAACGTATGAATAAAAGGTTAAAGGTTTTATATAATAAAACGTCGTTTAACACGTTGTTGAAGTCGATTATATTAACCGAACTTGGTTGATTTATAAAATAAAGTTGGTGAAAGCTTAAGTAAATCAATAGCTTCATTTTAGTAACGTGGTGACCTTCCGTGTAAAAGGCATACACTCCTTTTTGAAAAGCTATTTGCCGTCTTCTTAGAGAGACCTTTTTTAAGTTTGATAGTTAATAAAGCGAGCCTTAAACAATTAATTAACTGGATTAAAGGCTTGTTAATACGATTAACGAATTCGATTTCCCTTTAAAGTGTTTAAACCGTTTTATTATTTAATTCACGGCTTTGTTTTTATTAAAGCTTTGCGTTTGGTGGAAAAGTAAAGGAGATTAATTTAATAAAAGGAGGTTAAAAAGGAGGCCTTTCGACTATGCTTTAAATCTTTTTCAGCCTCGTTTAACTTACCTTACGTGTATATAATTTAAAGACGACTGAAAGATAACGGCATACTTTATATAACAAACTTTTATTAACACTGACACCTTTAACAGCCTGACTTTGGCCTTAACCTTAGCCTTAGCCGTGCTTTATTAGAACCACGGCAGCGAATTGACCGAATTTGACTTAACTCTCGAATATCACAGTTTAGTACAAGGCGAGAGCTAAGTGCTTTTAAAGCGGTGAAGACGATAACTTAATTAAAAGCATTACGACGATGCTCTCGGTGTAACGGTGTTAAGTATACGAAAGTATTACGTTTTTACCTTAGTTTAATTAATGAGTTGTTAACAATAGTAATAAGGTTGATAATAAGGTCGGTAATAAGGTCAGTAATAAGGCCAGTAATAAGACCGGTAATAGGGCCGGTAATAAGGTCGGTAATAAGGCCGGTAATTGAGTTAATAATAAGGTTAATAGTCGAGTTAATAATAAGGCTGGTCATTAAGTCAGTAATAAGATTGATAGTAAGGCCGACAACAGGGTTAACAATAGGGCTGACAGCCGAGTTAATAACAGGGTTGACCACTGAGTTAGTAATAAGACTGACAATAAGGTTAACAATAAGGCCGGTAACAGGGCTGACAACAAGGTTAAACGAAGTTTGGTTAGAAGACGAATTGTTAAAGACAAAAGCATTGAAAGAAGCTTGGGCAGAAGATCCGTTTGAGTAATTAATAAAAGCACTCATTAAAGCGGTAATATCACCGGCGTGGCTGTCGGCAACAGTCACGTCAGCAGCCTCGGTAACAGCCGCGCCGGTAGCCGCGCCGGTAGCCGCGTCGGAGCCGCGTCGGCAGCCACGTCGGTAGCCACGCCGGCCGGCAGTGGAGTAGGGAGGAAATTACGGCCTTTATTGATTGGGCAAAGAAGGAGGAAGATTAGGTAAAGACTTAGGTAGCGGAAGACATGGCTGAGTAACAGCTTTTGTATGATAATTAGCAGTGTCGTCTGTTTTCTTTAAATGTTATTTGTTATTTACGTCTAAATTGGTTTGGTGAAGTTCGTGATAGTTTGAATTGCTACCCCTGAATTTGAATTTGGGCCTTGAATTTGGCCAAATTTCAGGGCATTTGGCTGGCAAAAACAGTCACGTGCACTGTTGCTGAATAACCGGGGTGCCGAATTATCCTCAAGGGGTGCCGATCTATCCGACGCCCAATGAACCGAGACTACAAAGCACAGGATCTACAAAGCTCGGCTGGGATGCTTCAGCTTGAACAAAAAACATCCCAACATCTGTTTTCGAGCACGTCTAATTTGTCTCTAGCCAGTAAACATCTGTCCTCCAGCAAAGCGATATAGAAATTATTACCTGAAATGGCGAACCAACCCGATCGCGAGGCCATTGAGAAGGCCGAGCGTCTACTGTACGAGGAGGGCATGAAGATCCGTGCTGAGGTCCTTGGTCCGTCGCACATCGCCAACTCGAAGTCATTGTCGGAGTTTCAGCAACCTATGCAATCAATGGCAGTGGCCATGGGCTGGTCTCTGTGCTGGACACGCCCCAATCTAGAGAAGCGTGTGCGCTCTCTACTGTGCGTTGTCATGCTGGCCGTGATGGGCCGCAACCATGAGCTGTAAGTTTCAATACGCATTGCAGAACTCAACGCTTGCCATATTAGGCTCCGTACAAGAAACTAAATTCTGCTTTTCAGTGGTGTTCATGTGCAGGGCGCTATTCGCAACGGAGCCACTGAGACCGATATTCAAGAGGCTCTGATTCAAGTCGCCGTGTATGCGGGTGCTCCTTGCGCCCTCGAATCGACTCGTGTGGCTTACGATGCTCTCCAGCGTATGCGCGCTGCTGGTGAATTGAAATAAATAAACAACTAGCCCACAGGCGGCGAGGGAATTACTTGTACTGGGTCAATATGGATAGAAGCGTATGCTGGACTAACTGGCATAGAACTGGATTTCCTTGCTGTCTAGGACAATAGCGAGTTTTGTGCTCAAGACGAGGAACTCAGTTTATTAATCAAAGTGAATATCAATGACTTTCTATTTTCTTCTGGGGCCCGACGCCTTCAGTCTTGACAGACACATCCATTTGCTATTATGTCAAATTGAGATATTTTTGTCGACCTTTGTAGCAACTCGTAAATGAGTATTCTGTACGTATTTGAGATTTTAAAGGAAAAAAAAAAAAAAAAAAAAAAAAGCTACGCCTAACAGGAAAATGAGAACGACCAGGCTAATAATTTCCAGCTTATAATTTGACTCCGCAATGTCGGATTCTCAGATAATAGGATACTGCAATTCGTTTCTTTGGATTGGTATCGCGAGCATGCTTCTCAAGAATAGTCTTTTACCGTTATCCTCAAATATTATCGCTACATTCCTCAATGTATTATACACAAATAGTCGACATTGGAAGTCGTCCTGGGCCTGAACTCTAGCACCAATGACTCGGCTCTTTCCGACAATACGAGCTACTAATAATCGAAGCTCCTTCATGGTTAGTGGAGGTATATCTCACAGTTGGGGTAAGCGTGCGGGGTATCAAGTGCCATGCGTCCAACTTCTTGTGGGAAGGTATTAAAATGAAAAGTGATAGAGTATTTCGAAGTATTATAGAATTAAATTTACACATGTTATTTTGTGAAATCATCTCCAATCTCCTACCAGGTCCTTGCTATAGTGTATTTCAGACTAGTGATAACAATACCCAGATGCTTTTACCGTGACACCACTAACATTTTAAATGATGTCTCATGCTCCTGGCGAACAAATTCTAGCGAGCCAGCACACTCGGAAGGGTGTTGTTCTTGTGGCCATATGTAACACGAAAGAGGTAAAAGCAAAACCCATGATCCAGTCGTTCGGAAACTCGCCGTTTGTGCGGATATGGTATTGTTTGCCGCATTTAGCATGTCGCCAAGCGTTGCTTAAATAGCCGTTGCGGAAATTCAATTCCTGGCAGATACTTTAGCGAACCGATATGCGAGGTTGAACACGGGGTAATGCAAGCTGCTCTGGTCACAGTTTAATCTCACCCCTGAGCCGCTGTATTGAAGGATGAGTACCTGCATGTGCACCGATAACCCGGGTCAAATTTACTTAGCACCCTGAGGCCAGATTACTGAGATAACTTCGCCTGCACCAAAATTTGTGAAAAGTCGGCGAAGTCAAGAAATGAAGAAACCATGAGATAAAATGAATGAACATCCGCCTTCGAAGGTCCAGCTTCCACTCCTCTCTCATGGTATATTGTGCATGAATAAAACCTAAAAGGATTTGTGTCTCTCCCTCCTCCACTACCTTCTGTTCAGCGTTACATTCGCGCTCCTAACTGACACCCTCGCCCCTCTATTAGGTTTTAGTACTTTTTTGCCCGTCATTATAAAAAATGGCTTGAGTTACTCGACATTTCAGGTGCAGTATCTTACCATTCCAGGTAGGTCATTTACCAATGAAAACATGTGCGCATCTTGCCGCTGGAAAAGAACAAGCAATTCTAGTTTTTGCGTGGGGCACCATCGTCTACTATACGGTGGCCATGCTATTTGACAAACTTTCCTCGTGGTTTATCCCTGTGATGGCCTTGGCACCCTTTATGATTGCGGGTTACGGAGTCATGCTGACGCCAGTATCGTCCGGCGTCCACTATTTTGACACCTTTCTGGTAGCCACCGGCGTATACATCTGGGCGGGTATCAACTTCTCATGGCTGTCTTAGAACACGGCACCTGATGATAAGCGAGCAGCCAGTGTAGCAGCCAGTGTTTGTATTCAACAGCCCATGGCCCAGATCGTGGGCGTCATCTCAGGTCAAATCTACCAAAGCACTTGTGCACCACATTACACTCTTGGCCACGCCTATAGCTTTAGGCGCTGTTTGTGTTGGCATGATTGGGTGGCGTGTTTTTCGATGGATCCTTGGTCGTCGCGAGAAACAAAAGGATGAATACCGTAACAGCGACCGGCCACATAAAAGGGACTGGGATGACCGCGCCCCAGATTATGTATACTTGTTCTACACGTTTCAAGAGTGAAACTCTTTGATGACGAGGACGTACCATGCTTGGATACTCCATTGTACAAGTTTTATCACAGCAGACTCTTCAGGTCATCTCACCATTTGGGTCACTTTACAGTTCTCTCTCCCAAGACACCAAACTCTTTGTCCAACTAAAGAATAACAGGGCAATATTTTGTACGAGTGTCACCCGTCTAGCCTTGAAGTTTAGAGACAACCCTTCAAGCCCACTAGAAGCAGGCCGCCGTCATCTACAGCTCCCGCCAGCCAAATCCTCTGGCATCCGTACCATCCAGTTCTCTTATATATTCAAGCACCCTCTTATAAATGCCCTCAGCATCAAGGCCGAAGCGTTGATAGTTGCTCTCCTTGCTAGCCGAATAGCCGAAGGTTTTCATACCGCAGCTGGCAGTAACGTAGCGAGCCCAAACAGTCGGAACGTACTCCTCCACGCTAATAATTGGCTTGCCGTCTCGGGGAAACACCGAGTCTTTGTACTCCTGAGGTTGCTTTTGAAACAGGTCAAGCGAAGGAGCAGACACAAGACGAACTTTGAGGCCGTCTCTTTTGGCCATCAATGCTGCAGCTGCCACGGCGTAGTGCAGATTGGAACCGCAACTAGCCAACGTCAAGCTGCTTTCAGAAGCCAGAATGTCCTTAATGACATAAGCACCAAAAGCAACCTTGGTCCTGGATGTGCCGGGAACTGGCCCCACGGGATCGCGGGCAATGGAAAGCATACTAGGGTTGTGGCAGTCTGACAAGGCGTACGACCAGGCACCAATCAACTCTTCCGCATCGCATGGGCGAATGTAGTTGAGATTAGGCATGGCTCTGTACAGCGAATCTAGCTCGACCGGTTGATGGGTTGGGCCGTTCTGTCCCTCGGCAAAGGAATCGTGCGTGGCGACGTGGATAACTTGTAAGTGGCTTAAGGCTCCCATACGGACACCGGGAGCGCCCTAGAAACAAAAGTCGAAAGTGTGGGATTAGAACGGTCACAGCTTGCGTACAATATCACAATATCTGCCGAAACATGTGTTTTTCTTTTCAAAGTCTAAACTCACATATATGTAAAACATGAAGAATGTAGCAGTGATGGGCAGGAATGTTCCTGGATTATAGGCTGCTAGGCCGTTGGAGATAGATGCCATGGCATGTTCACGGATGCCATAGCGGATATATCGACCAGCATAGTTCTGGACAGCTCTGATCAGCATAAACGTCATTTGCGGCTGGCAAGATCAAAAAAAATACAGCAGAGACGTACATTTATTCCAAACACGTCGGACTCGGCGTATCGAAGATTGTTGGAGTTGACCAGATCAGCACCACCACCGCACAGACTGGGAATTTCCCGCCACAACTGCTTGAGTATGATCCCATTCGTCTTGCGTGTCGGTTCGCCATCGAACTGTTTCGAATCCAAAGAGGTCAGAACCTTTAGGGGGTCTCCAAACGAGCCAGCACGGGATGCTGCAAAGGCTGCTGCCTTGACCGGGTATGCTTCGGCATACTTCATCACCAGCTCTGTCCATTCCTTCTCCAGCTCAGCTCCATACACCCTGCGCTCGCGAAAAAACTGCAATATCTTTTCTGGCACAACGTGGGTGGCAGATACAGGCAGGCCAGCCAGTGCCTTGGAATGCTGGATGCTAGGAATATCAAACGCCCCGTGGTGGGCTTTGGCCGTGCCTGCCATAGCAGTTCCGACCCCAATAACGGTGCGAATGTTGAGCATAACCGGTCTGTGCCGATCCTTTTGCATCGTCTTTGCTTTCTCCAGTGCGTGCACAATGGCAGCCACGTCATAGTGCCCGTTTGCAACGTCCAGTACATCCCAACCACATGCCCGCATCTTCCCATTGACGTCCTCTGTGTTGATCCACTCCAAAGGCCCATCGCACGTAACCTTGTTGTTGTCGTAGAGCAGTACGAGGTTATCAAGATGAAAGTGGCCAGCCAGGCTAATGGCTGAACGTCGTCATACTCTCGTTAGCCTTTCAATGAGCTGGAAATTTAGCAAAGCAAGCCTATATCAGAATTTTGGACTATCACACCTTCGAGCGCAACGCCTTCCATCAAACAACCATCGCCTGTCATGCAGTAAATTTGGGATTTCACAACATCAAAGCCAGGCTCATTGTACCGTGCTGCCAGATTTTTTGACGCAATGGCTAGGCCAACCGCATTGGCGATCCCCTGACCAAGAGGACCCGTTGTCACCTCGACAGCTGGGCACTCAATTTCGGGGTGAGCATGCGATAATGTGGTAAATCCATTCAGCTTAGCGCTGCCATATGCCTTGAGTTCGTTCATGGTCCAGGCGTCGTAGCCGACTAAGTAGTTCATGGTATAAAGAAACATGCTCGCGTGGCCTGATCACAAGGTAGACGTTGTCAGCAAGTTACATTACAGATTGCACTCCATCTGGCAGCTCTTGTCGCACAGCGATCTACTCATTATTCCTATAATTATTTAATGATATAGAATCTTGGACGTACCGTTTGAAAGCACGAATCGATCTCGATCGAACCAATTCGCATTGCTGGGATTGAACCGCATAGTATACTTCCAGAGCGCCACACCAATAGCTGCCATGCCAACTGCTGAGCCTCCGTGGCCGCCGCCGTTCTGCATGGTAATATCAAGTGTCAGGTTGCGAATGGCCAGTACGGCATGGTCGTCAATCGTCGTCGGAATCCATTGGTGGACAGACTCAGCCACCGCTGCGTCTTTCTGGGCCTGCACCGAGCAACCATTGCTCACATTATCTGAAACGCTAGGCATTATTTCAAGACGATGGTAAAATAAAACAAAGACAGAGCAGGTATGAGATATGGGACAAAGATGGAATCAAATGATGTGCAGGTTGTCAGCAAAAACAGTGCGGAAAGAACGAGTATACGAAGCCATGACGGGAAAACAAGGGTTGGTTAAACATTTGTAACAAAGGGCTTTTGACTATCTACTGCGATTCCGCTTCCTGAACTTATCCGAAAATTGGTGGATTTTTTTTTTTTTCTTGTATTTGACTCTACTAGGCATTTTGGGGTTCTTCTCTCCCGTTGACCGTGCCATAGCTCGTCGGGGTGAGATCCTCTTCACAAGACGGGATCCGAAATCCGATTCCGAGTTGCGGCACGTTGTAAGTTCCCCCGTATTTAAACAGGACTCGGAGATCGGACAGCAGTCTAAGACTATCCGATCTTGCGCTCGAGTTCAAGCAATGTCTAGAGTTTGTCTTCCACTGTAGTACTCTTATGGCTGTATTTTCCCCTTGATGCTTTTGCAAAAGGGCGGGGGTTGAGAGGAACTGGAGAGAATGATTGCTGTGTACGGGGCTAATTAGCATACTTTTGATCGCAGCACTTTCGATTAGCATTGATTGCTCAAAACTACGCCCAAAACTTTCTTTATCTCAGTTGGATCCAGCTATTTTGAAACGAAGTAACGCCCATATCTGTTATTGTACCCAGCTCCCCCCCGCGATTTCACATAAACATGATCTATTACACTTAACACAACACCGTCGTTGTCACCCTCGTTGAGGGTTATGCCGAGTTCGGGCACCGCACGCCCACTGACAAGGAAGTGGCCGACTTGAAGCACTTTGCTGTCGACGCTGGAATCGAGGCCGGCCTGGCTGCTGGCACGGCTGCCTTTAGAGCGGCCATTGCTGCCGCCGAGGCTGATGTGCTCGCAGAGGAATTGAGAAAGGATTTGGCAAGCCAGAACCAAAGACATTTCCCAGCATTGGCTACATTGGAGCGAGTTCGTTACCCCGAGTAGTGAACGGATCAGAGCGCGAGCATTGACAGAGACCAGATGACTTCCGATACGGCATGCTGGCAGCTGCAGCCGTGAAAGTTGGATATACCTTAAGTTGACCTGAGTGGACAATTTTGAGTATAATATGATAAAGAACGACAATGAACGACAAGAACGACAATAAACTGACGATGGCTCGTGTAGATGATGTACCTGTCACCGCGAAACAGCATCGAGGGCCATCTCGCTGTCCTGGACAAGTGTGCCTGCACCCGCTGGATCCTACCGACAGAGAGACTGGGCCGTGTTCGACAGGTTTTGGACCTGCGTCCCATGACAACAATCGATCTTCCCAGTCAGCTCGAACTGCTCGCTATAAACAAAGATGACGACGACGTTCCCGTTCCCGTTTACCCCTACGAAAAGACGTTTGACGACGCCAGACAAGACCCGTTTGTCATTCTGCACACGTCTGGTTCGACCGGCCTTCCCAAACCCATTCATATTCCGAACGGCACTCTTGCCACTGTGGATGCCCAGCACCTACTGCCAGCTGTCGAGGGCCGCTTGACCCACGCCCAATATTTTGACGAACCGCGGACAGCTTACTCTACCTTTCCCAACTTTCACGTAGGTCACTCTTGGGTTACATAATATGCTTGTTTTATTTTCCTACTAATTGAGGCAGTCCGCCGGCATGGTGCTTTGCTGTATAATGCCATTCTTCTATAAACTGAACATCGTCTTGGGCCCAGCTCTTGTGCCGGTGAACCTGGATATTGTCAATGCCATGTTCGACCTTGCCGACGTCACAGGTTCACTTCTGGCACCCTCCACATTGGAACAGATTTCCAAAGATCCGCCTTCACTGGCCCGGATTGCTAAAACCGACTTTACCGTCTACCGTGGTGGTAAGTACTCACAAATCGCATATTCCAGCTGAAGCCTTCACTGACAACAGGCAGCCCCTCTCAACAAAGTCTGCGGTGACAAAATCAACGCTGCCACAACAATCATCAGCATTATGGGTTGCACCGAGGGCTCCTTCTTCCCCATCGTCCAGGCTGAGCCAGAAGACTGTCACTACCACTACTTCCACCCCGGCGGTGGCTTCACTTTTGTCCCGCGAACCGATGGCCTCTACGAACTCGTCCAAACTCGATCGCCGGACCTTGACATGTTCCAAGCCTTCCCCCAGACGTTCCCCAACGAGGACACTGTTGCCACCAAAGACTTGTACGCCAAGCACCCGACCAAGCCAGGGCGATGGCTCTATCGTGGCCGTGTCGACGACGTGATCGTTCTCTCCAACGGAGAGAAAGTGAACCCTACTGACATGGAGACCTGCCTTGGGAGCCATCCGGCTGTCAAGTCTGCTCTGGTCGTTGGCGCCGGACAGTTCCAGCTGACGGCAATCCTGAAGCTACAAAACCCGCTTTCGACCGAAACCGAAACCACTGCTTTCTGGGAGAGCCTATGGCCATATGTTGACAAGGCCAACCGCGAAGCTCCAGCGCATGGGCAGCTTCATCGTGACCACATCATCCTGGCATCTGCCAACAAGCCGTTTGCCTGGGCCGGCAAGGATACTGTGCTAAGAGGCACTACTCGGTTGTACGAGAAGGAGATTGAGGCTCTCTATGCACAGAGAGCACTCGCCGCATCTCATCCCGATGGTGCCCTGCCGAGTATCGATTTGACCAGCCTGTCGACAATCCAAAAGTCCCTGCGTGCTCTTCTTTCGGAAACGATTGACATCCAAGACGGCCAGATCAACGACACAGACGACCTTTTCGTCCATGGCCTCAACTCACTGTCGGTTACTTCAGTGTACGCCAGTCTGCGATCGGCTCTGGAGAATTACAAGTCCATCGATTCAACTGTCACTCCATCTACGGTGACGATTGCATTTATCTATGCCCACCTGACCTTTGAGAGACTCACTCGTGCCGTTGACAACCTTGTGAGGCCCGACAGCAAATCATCTGCAGGTGGAAAGTCGGACGAAGCCATCATGCAAGACCTCCTTGACAAGTTCACCAAGGACCTTCCCCGACGGACGCAACCAACAACCAAGACGCACGGTCAGGCTTGCGTCGTCGTAACTGGCAGCACCGGTTCAATTGGAGCATACCTGCTGGACATACTCTTGTCAGAGAAGAATGTTGGACGTGTCATCTGCGTCAACAGATCTTCCAATGCTCAGGAAAGGCACCTTCATGATGCCCGTGACCGTGGTCTTCAGAACACGCTGCAGGAGCTGGAAAAAGCTGAGGCTTCGACTCGAGTCGCCTTCTTTCATGCTGACTTGTCGAAACCGAAGCTGGGTCTTTCCGACGACCAATACAACGATATGCGTGCCAACGCCACACACATCATTCACAACCAGTGGCCAGTCAACTTCCACTTGCAGGTGTCTTCGTTCGAGCTTCACATTCAAGGTGTGCGCCATCTGGTCGACTTGGCTGCAGAAAGTCCGAACAACCCGGAGATCCTGTTTGTGTCATCCGTCGGAGTCGTCCAAGCTCAGACCACCAACAGCCCGGTTCCAGAAGAGCTGCTCTCCAACTTCTCCCACGCTGACGGTGGATACGGCCAGTCCAAGCTTATTGCAGAGCTGATTCTGTCCCAGGCCAGTGAACAGAGCGGCATCAAGACACCATCTGTCGTCTCGGCCAGATTGCCGGCCCTGTCGACACACAACTCGGAAGCTGGAAACGCCAAGAGTGGCTCCCATCTGTGAGTGTACCTCGACACTTGATACACAAAACTGTCACTAACATCGTCTAGATTATCGCCAGCTCAAAGTACCTTGGCAAGATTCCAGCGACACACTCCTCCGTAGACAGAGTCGACTGGGTGCCGGTCAATGACGCATCCAAGGTCATCTGCGAGCTCGGTCTTGGTGGTGAGACTGTCACCAGCGACAATACAAACAAGACAAAGTTCTACCACGTCGTGAACCCATCTTCTGTCTCTTGGTCAACCCTACTGCCCGCTGTTTCGAAAGGCCTTAGTCTTGACTATGATAAGGATGTCGTTCAATGGGAGGAGTGACTGTCTGCGCTAAAGGACAGTGAAACCGCTGGCGATTACGAAAAGAACTCTGGCCTCAATCTGTTGCCATTCTATCGAGGCGTGACCAAGGCCGGAGACGAAGGACGATACCTGCCAATGCTCAACACGGACCGCACCCAGGCACATAACCAAACACTAAAGTCGCCGGAACCCGTGTCACCAGCCTGGATGACGGAGTGGGTGAAACAGTGGTCATTCTAAAACGACAAAAACAAATCACAACAGTTTTTTTAAAAAGGTATTGATTTTCCGTATACCTTTTCTAAATCATCGTATTCTAAGCTGAAAACTCGTTTCCCAACTCCTTGCTCAAGACAGCACGGTACCGCATACTGCCGTCATCCAATCCGGCAAAGGCGCTGTGCAGTCCGTCTGCAGTCATTGGGAACTCCTTGATCCATGGCCGGATGTTGTGTCGGTCGGCAAACTTGAGCGCATTCTGCTCGTTTTCTCTCGTAGCGCCCAAGCTGAAGCTGTGAAGTGTGTTAGCGGGTTTCGATGCCAAGGATGAGCCGGGTTAACTCACATGATCTTCATGCCGGGTAGAATGAATGGCATGTACCTAGTAATCTTGTTAGTAGTGAGGCGGTCTGAGGTAGTTAGCTGGACATGCTGGGATTGCCAACTTACGGCACGGTGATGTCCTTGGTCTGGATGATGACCGGCACAACACGAGCACGGCGTGCAAGGAGTGGAAGGAGGCTGTTCATCAGCATCAATTACACTCATATATGAAGAGTCATCACAAGACGATACTTACACGCCGTAGTCAGTGACAGCTCCGCCACAGAGAAGCAGCACATTGACTTTGTTGTATATATCCAGTGGCTCGGATTCAGATGCCTTGCCCGTCGTGTTCAGGACGTGAAACTCATTGGCACCGAGAGCAAGAGCGTCTTCCCGCTTCTTATCGGTCGCCGAGAAGACAGACACATGACAACCCATTGCCTTGGCATACAGGAGAGCAATATGGCCAAGTCCCCCAAGACCAACGACACCAACAATGTCGCTCGACTTCGTCTCGGCTGCCTGGAGAGCCTCATAGACGGTGATGCCTGCACAGACGAGTGGTGCCGCATACTTTGACGGAAGACCGTCTGGGATCGGGTTCACAAAGTCTTGGTGGCGGATGGCATAGTCGCAAAAGGTGCCGTGATCCTCGGCGCCGTACTTTTGGCCAACGGACTTGTGGCAGTACTGGCGGTAGCCACTGATGCACTCAGGGCAAGAGCCGCAGGCCTATGTGCTGCAGTGTCAGCATAGTTCGCATGATCGCTCATGATGTGTAGTGTGTCTCCTCTTACATGAGTTTGGAAGCTGCAGGGAGCGTATGTCAGTGATGATTCTTAATGCTGCATCGCCAATAGTCTCCCCTTTTCAGTACATACGTCAGACCAACACGCTGGCCGAGCTTGACGGCCGTCACTTCCTTGCCCATACGGTGGACGACACCGACACCCTCGTGCCCGAGACCACAAGACGCTGTCCGGTCGTGCGCATCAGTGCCGCAGACACCAGAGTGGGTGATGCGCACCAGCACTTCGAGAGCGCCGAGCTCAATAGGGACTGTCCGCCGTTCAAGGGCACCGCTCGGCGTGCCTGCAAGGTATGTCCTCGTTTCTTCAGTCATGATGCGTGTTTTGTTGTGCTTGGGTAAACGTTGACGATGAAAACGGTTCAGATAAGGTAGCTGCGGAACAAAATAGCGCGCGTACAAGCGGCATAAACCGGCAACAATGTGTAACAAAAAACAACCCCGCCGGCATACAGGAAACGCCTTGCGGATCTA
Source organism: Raffaelea deltoideospora (assembly GCA_019925385.1). Taxonomy (NCBI): domain Eukaryota; kingdom Fungi; phylum Ascomycota; class Sordariomycetes; order Ophiostomatales; family Ophiostomataceae; genus Raffaelea; species Raffaelea deltoideospora. The sequence goes on from JADHKP010000018.1 coordinate 75,222, forward strand.
CGAACCTAGTGACTACCCAGCCCGCTGGGCGACCGATCACCGGAGGAAGTGGGGAGAATTGTGAAAGTGAAAAGTATATTTTGTCGACTTTTGAAGACGCACAAAATGCAAGTAAATTTATATCGATCGTCCATTTCAGATTTGCATGTGTTCGAACTGCTATGTTCGAACTGCCGTATTACTCTATAGTCGTCATCGGAATCTCCTTCTTCTCCCTTCCACTCTGACACGGCAAACAGCGTCTCAACACCAATGTAGACATCGGCATAGCGATCAATGATGCGTCCACAATCGGGCTTGTAGTCATGAGAATTGATGGCACAGATATCCTCCGTGGTGAGTGCTGTCCCTACAACAGCTGCCTTTCCTGCCAATGGACCTTTATGAAATATGCGAACGACAAGATTCCGCTTCGACATCTGACAGATGATATCTCCGGGCCTGATCAACCCGGCAGCAACGCCCATCTTGTTCCGAGTTTTGCCAGACAGAGCCTTGAGGTAGTACAGCTTCGGATCTGTTGGATCTGAATAGTCTTTGCCATATTGTTCACTTGGATCGAGCTCGATACCGACAGCATTTCGTGCACTCACAGGGAATGTTTCTGGTGGGAACAGGATAGTCGACGGCAAGCTTTTGCAAGAGTGGGCCAACATGGTAACGTCGGTGTCCAGGAGTGTCCGAATAAGACTGTCACTCTCCCAGTGCGCATCATCTAGCTCTTCCTCTTCGCACAGGTCTCCGATTGCCGCCTTCCACAGCGAGAGCACTTCTGTTTCTCCCACGATGCTTTCCGATGTTGGACCAACACGAAGCACGGACCCAAGCACGGTGGCATGCAGATAATATGCTCGAGGATGGAGTAGGGGTGAGTGAGACAGCCGATCAAGAACGGGGCGCTTCTCAGGCATAACATCGATAAGATGGCTTGCATCAAGCTGCTCGGGGTATGAGCTGCCAGCCTGCTTGGTCGATGTCGTTGCAGGCGTCTGCAGTTCACCGCCGTCAATCTGGAGAAGGTACTTGACCAGGCCGCCGAGGTAGATGAAGCTCTCCGTGGTGCTCACCAGTTTCTTCTCGTTCAAAAAGACCATTGTGTCCGCCCACAACTCGTGCATGGTCTTGCCATAGTCGATGGGGAAACCAACACCGTCCGTCGCCATGCCCAGGAGGCCGTACACTTTATCGTGCCTGTCCGAGCACTTGGCCTCGATGTGGTTCTTGAGAAGGTCAATCAGCTTGTGTGAGCCTCGCTTTTCCTTTCCGCGCAGCGCTTGGTGGAGGCTCAGCGGGTGGGTCCGCCCTCTTGATGCTTCATCCTGGCCCTCGTCGTCTGTGTATCCACGCAAACGATACAAGAAATCGTCCCAAGTCAGTGATTTCCATCCATAGGCAACGCGTATCGACCATGCCTTTGTCATCTCCTGCAAAATCCAGACACGCTCCCAGTATGGGTCCACCTGCGCATTGGCAATGATCTTCTTCTGCTGCAGGAATTTGTCCGTCTCAAAAGCCTCGATTTCAGCGTACGACTTTCCCAGCCAGATAATCACGCACTTGGCCCGGAAGTAGATCTGGTCCATGATGCGCACCTGTCGGTTCCGCTCATCGACATCGTCCTGGTTGATGCAGATGGCGTCGATCCAGAACCGCGGCGGGTTGCAGTCTGTGTTCTGCCGGAGGAATACGAGCGCATCGTACAGGTTTTGCCGAACCCTGAACGGGAAGCCATTGAGTGTGATTTGGGGATCGTTTGGCGTGCTGTCGCCCCAAGTGTACGACAGAGCACAAAACTTGAGCTTGTCGCGAAATGCAACCTTGTCCAGTATACAGACAACAGGGTCGTTGTTGGCCCCGGTCTCGATGGTCAAAATCCGCAAGCTGTTGTTGTCGACTGCTTCCCCATGATAGGGCAGCGTGTTGCCCACCGTAATCGGGGCACTGCCTGCAGCAGGTGTTGACATCGTCTTGATTTCCTGTTGGACTCAGCTATTGCTGCTGCCTTATTACAGAGAATATTATGTCTGAGCGGCGGGAACGAATGATAACCGTGGGTTACTGAATGAACGGATACTTAGTCGCAGGCAGCCATTGGTTGGAAGCAAAACTCATAGTCACGTTTTGAGCCTCCTGATTCTTGGCATCGGGCAAAAAGGGGGAAGGCGGGCCACCGCGCGGGGTGGACAGACAACCCTGCAAGGTTGACAAACACTGCAGAGTTTCTTGCAGAGTTTCTTGCACAAAAGACACAGAACAAGCTCAGCGTCCGCCGAATGGCAAGCATCTCGCTTTTTTTTGACTAACCGTATCATCATCCTTCCTGACCCTGCGAGGATGCGGTAGAAACTAATGCACTTTGCGGCTTGCACGTTCCCCCCTGCGTCGCCTTTTTTCTCGTGCCCGACAGGCAGTGATTGGCAGGGCACATGGATGCAGGGCCGCCACAGTTAAAATCCTCATTGGCTAACAATATGCAACTTTGCACTTCTGGCAGGAGCTGCGGTGCGTCGCATACTTTGACTTTGAGAACGGGCTGCATGTAGAATGGAACAACGTGAAAATGCATGAGGACTGGTGTCAGCACCGTTTTTCGTACTTTATTTGTTACCTGTGGGAAACAATCTTATTCGAGACCATTGCCCATGTTCAATTAAGGCCCGGCCCGTCTTCTTATCGGTGCTTGCCGTTTGCGGCTTCCGGAATACGGAAGACGGGAATGCCCCTTTGTTTATTGTGGAGCAACTCTCGGTCGCTCCTTCCGGACATACATCTCGATCAACGATGTTGAGGACGGCGACAATATACCACTGATTGTATTTTCTGTGACGCAGGTATGTTGATTCCTGCAGCCCAGTTAACTCTGCTGCGGTCTGATCAAACGTTGTGGTAGGAAATAGAATAAGCCCACAATGACACCCTAGTTCGTTTTTTTGGAGGGCGGCATGCAGTAATACTTTGTGTATGCCATATCCTCCCAGTTTAGCCGCCCGCCGGACAAGAATCATTGGTTCAGCAGAGGAAATATTGGCTCACCTGAGGCTGTGCAGAAATGTGCAGTTTTGTGAGGGTGTCGTCGCTGCCCGACAACGCCCACGGCTTATCATTGGCTGCGTATTCTCGTACAAAGTTTGTCCATGGTGGGTTTTCACTCACTAACCGTCAGCCCGACTGTCTCTCTCCCTCTTTTATCCTCGTTACCATCGCAGTCGTTTTGTTCGTTCTTTTTCCACTTTTTCCTAGCCATCGTTACCAGTCTCGCGAGCTACGGACCTTCGTCTGCAATCTTCAATCTATAATCTACTTTTCTGTCACACTGCTCAGTTTCTCAGTTCATTGCAGCGTCACAGAGTCACATCTTTACAGCGCCATAGTGTCATATGCAGCACTATCACCATGGATGCCGCCGCCAGTGTGATCGCCGTGGTTCAGATCACCGAGCGGGTTCTGAGCCTATGCTACAGATATGCCAAAGGTGTCAAAGATGCGCCGGCCGACATCGAGAGACTACTGGGCGAACTCAAGAGTCTCGACGCAATTTTCAAAAGGGCATCCGATCTACTCAACGGTCCTTACAAGGACAAATTTCAGGCATCGGAAAAGCTGTCTAGCAGCCTCGAGCAATGTTCCTATGATCTTGACGAGCTGAGCACCAAATTGGTCAAAAAGTCCGGCGACCTGCACCAGCACCGTTTCAGTCGCAACCGTTTAAAATGGCCACTCGAGACCAAAGAGCTGGAGAAGGCGGTTCGAACCCTCCAGGACCATCGCAACAACCTCAATGCTTCATTGGTAGTTGACCATACGTAAGTTTTCGCGGCCGTCGCGGTTTTTTTTTTTTTTTTTGGCTTTTTAATCAGAGATGGTATTAATCAAACTTTAATTGTTAGCACCGTTTCCCTCGAACATTTTGAGCAGTATGACGACAACGAGCGACTTGAAATACTCGAGTGGATGTCACCGATACAGTATGGCAAGCATCACATTGATATCAAGGAGATGAGAACGCCCGGTACATGCGAGTGGCTGGTTCAGAGAGACATGTTTCGCAGCTGGGAAACAAAAGACACCTCTGTAATTCTATGGCTCCATGGAATTCGTAAGTATTGCTACTTCTTTCTGCGCGGCATCCCTGTTACTTTCCCCCTTGTCGAATCATCCATGATTGACAGATAGCAGCTGGTGCCGGCAAAACGTACCTGACATCCCGCGTCATTGACCACATCCAAAGTCGTTTGGAAAACGACACTACCAAAAACGAAGGCTTTGCATACTTTTACTGCAATCGAAACGATGAAGAGCGACGCAAGCCACTTTCTGTCTTTCAAAGCTATGCCCGCCAGCTTGCCACAATGGCGGGACAACCAAAGCTGGTCCAGAAGAAACTCCGTGCGCTTTGGCAAGAGTCGCGATCAAAAGGACAGCACCTCGGCATGGAGCAGTGCACAACTCAAATCCTGAGCTCCATAGAGCTCTATCACAAGACTACCATTGTTCTTGACGCTCTCGATGAATGCGAGGTTCGGTCTCGCATCCGCATCATGGAGACCATCGAAACCCTTTTGTCGAAAGCCAAGAAGACCCTGCGCGTCTTTGTCTCGAGTCGACCTGAAGGTGATATCCGACAACTTTTTAAGACTGTCCCAAACATTGAGGTCCAAGCCACAGACAACAGCGATGACATCAAGAAGTTTGTCCACGAGCAGATCGTCAAGCATTCCACTTGGAAGCACATACATGTGTCATTGCAAGATGAGATCGAAACAACTCTACTGAAGAAAAGCCAGGGAATGTACGTATTGAACCTTTTTGTGACAGCAGTAGTTCTCCTCACATTTACTGACCCGTGCTAGGTTCCAATGGGCGTATCTCCAGATCAATCAGTTGCTTGAGCTGGACACACCAGAGTCTATCAGGCGTCGGCTTGGCAAGCTTCCTTCGAGTCTTAAAACAGCCTACGATGAAATCTATGCAAAGATTGAGTCCGGTGATGACCACGACAAAGCAATTGCTATAAGTGCCTTCAAATGGGTCGCCTGTGCCGCAGAGCCATTACACAACAAGGAGCTTCTCGGAGCTCTTCGTTGGGACGTTGACGGTGCCAGACCTCTATGCAGTGAGATCGACAAGACTACTCTCCTCAATCTCTGCAAAAACCTTCTTGTTTTTGATAGCTGGAGAGAGGTATGGATGTTCTCACACCTTTCTGTGAGAGAATACCTTGAGAACCATAAGTGGCCTCTTGAACAGGCACATTGCCAGATCGCAAAAGTGTGCCTTGATTTTCTTTTGACATCGACAGGAGCTATAGAGCTTTACTACCAGACTTTTGAACACTATGCACACATCTACTGGCCTTACCATATCCAAACGAAGGATGGTGCAACTCAAGACGGGCGCTTGGCTGCTTCTCTGATGAGTTTCCTTGGGTCGCCAACAACAAGCAGCGACCACTACCAGCATTGGGCCCAAAGCTTCCGTCAGTGGTTGGTAAAGTCTTTCGTTTTAAGCGACGGTAGAAAATTTGAAATTCACGAGGTTCTCCCTCTGCATCATAGCATTCTCATTATTTGCCGCCTCGCACTGTTTGATATCTTGAGGGAATGGTGGCACGGCAACGATATGGACTTGTCGGTGACAAATGAATATGACGAAACGACTTTGATGCTTGCCGCAAAGTCCGGTTGCCAGCCGATCTGTGAGGAAATTATCAAGAGGGGAGTCGATGTCAATAAATTGTGTGGATCATGCGGGCCCGCGCATGCCGCAGCCGCACGGCCTGGCTACTTTGGATGCGGGTCCGCGCTTGCCGCAGCCGCACAGCATGGACACCTTGGCATCGTGAAGCTATTGATTGACCAAGGAGCGGACGTCAATGCGAAGCTTGAGACCGGAGACTGTGGCAGTGCCCTCGTTGCTGCTTTGCTTTGCGGCCATATTGATATTGTTCACACTCTTTGTGATCATGGGGCCAATCCGAATATGGTCCTGGAACATGGAGCACATGGGAGTGCCCTTATCGCCGCAGCTGATCCATTCGCTCACGTTGGCAAAACATCATTGAGATTTGTCCGCATGCTGTGCGATCGAGGCGCCGACGTCAATCTTGTCCCGAAATGTGGCCTTTATGGGAGTGCTCTTGAAGCCGCAAGTTGCAGCAAATTGGAGACAGTACGGTATCTTGTTGATCACGGTGCTGACGTGAACTACCTCTCCACCATAGGTGGTCATGGAAGTTCCCTTGCCGCTGCTTCCTCTTACGGGAAAGTGCATATCATGGAGTATCTCATCTCTAATGGTGCGTCTCTAGATGCACTTCTGCTTACTGGTAATGGTACAGCCTTAGTAGCTGCTACGGGCCACAGATCAAATCCAGCGTTCCGGCTTTTACTTGACCGCGGTGCCAACGTATCACTGTTACCAAATGTCGGCATCTACGGAAGTCCGCTCGAGGCTAATATTTACTTTTCAAATTTTGATGGGGTCCAGTTATTGGTTGAAAACGGTGCCAACGTTAACCAGCAGTCCGCTGTTGGCGACTGTGGCAGTCCACTTGTTGCGGCCGCCTTACAGCCAAGTGTTAAATATGTCGAACTCCTGCTTCGGAACGGTGCTGAAGTCGACCAGCAGCTTATGTACGGCGAGTACGGCAGCCCTTTGTGTGCAGCCGTAGCAAAACGACGGATTAAAGTGGTGGAGTATCTTATCGAGGCAGGTGCCGATGTGAACCACTTGCCCAAGGTTGGCTGTTATGGCAGTGCCCTTGCTGCTGCCGCTCTTTACAACATTGGGAGCTGCGTTGAGTTCCTGTTGCATAAAGGGGCTGATCCCAGGCTCAAGTTGATCACAGGTGACTATGAGACGGCCATGGAGGCTGCTGAGAGCGACAATCCTGAGCAATGGCGATCAGATAGTAGCGTTGACAGTCGGGACTTATGGAGTATAGAAGATGATGAGTATTGTTGGGAATTCGATGAGGACAATTCAAGGGTATTGAGGCTGCTGAGGGAGTACTCTGGGGGGCAGCAGTCAGGTAGTGTTGAAGCCTTGGATGGAGAATGAGTTGTAGATAATTGCAGTTACCACGTCCAGCGAAATTTGATAGCTAGTTCCATTCATTTATTCTCATCTCGGCTGCGATTTCTCACCATGAAAGCTTATATGAGATAGTGCCGGCTTCCCAACGTGTCGTTATAAGGTTGAACAAGACGACGGACGCTTAGCATGTTTTTCACAGATTTTTATCTCAACGTTTAAAATATTGACTGTCAAATCCTGATGTGTCATAACAGGCATCCCCCAAATTCTGTAAAAGCCTCAAGCTGAGGCCAGATACTTTGCCCTCAGCCTTTTTGCCCACGATCATCCATGGACTCTGATGACAGAGCTCGGCATCTTCTTCCCAACGCCACGCCATACACCCTTCTTTTTGGGCGTCGCACAATTTCTGGCAGTCCCTGGCTTGCTTGACGCCGCCAGCAGTTGTTGTGTGCTCATCCAAAGACCCCACATGGTCCCAGTTGACGCGGTTGGGCATCATGATGAACGACTCGAGCGACGGGCCGCCATACATTCTCCAAATATCCCGCCACAATATCGGCTCCGTCCGTTTTCGAATGACACGGTCGACTTCCAGGGTCTCCCCCGGCGACCGAAGGCTGTGGAACGTCAATACTGGCAGGCAGTATCGGTCTGGCCGTATCTTTGTCGTCTCGGGTGTCTCGCCATTAAAGAGGGGACTGTGCTCCTCCGAGATGTAGATGCCAACTTTCATGAGTGTGTTGGCAAGCAAGGAGTCGCCCAAGCCGGTCGTCGGTGCCGCGCGGTGTGCTTGTGCAGCGGTTTTTGGGTGGTCGACAAACAGGCGGCGCATGGCTCCCTGGGACAGCAAGATGGACGAGCCGCCATGGCCAAACCGGCCTTCCCATCCACCGACAGCATTGCCCAGATAGTGTTTGCAGTCGGAGTGGAACTGGCCGAGGAACTGGCGCAGAGCAGGGCGCACGAGGTAGGTGTCGTCGTCGGCGAGAATGTACCATTTTTTGTCGGGGAACGTGTGGTATGCGAGCTCGAGGCTGGAGATGAACTGCAGTATGTCAGCACGGATGCACAGATAAATCAAATGGAGACAAATGGGGAGAGCGACGGGGCCCCACCTTCATGGCGTCCAGTTCCCAGCCAAACTGCTGTGACAAGGACAGCGCCAGAGCGTCGTTGCCGCTGTTGATGGCGTTTTGAAGGACGGTGTAGTTGCCAATCTTTGCTGGGTGCTTCTTGGTACGTGGCACCGGCCCGGCGCGCTGGATCGTGAGGCCCACTACGTCATTCACCGGCAGCTCCTCGCCGTTGCAGCTGTAATGCTGGCCCGGCTGTGTCGCAAAGTCGGCGACGAGCAAAATGCTGCCAAAAATGGGCCCACTGTTGGCCGTTTCGGCACCGGTGTTGTCGTTGTCGTTGTCGTTGTCTTTGCCATCGAGAAATGCCAATGTTCCGGGCAGCCGGTCCCGTGTTCCAAATCCTGTCTTGATGATCAGCGCCACGTCAGTAGCCAGGTCCACAGGGTGTGGTGGCGGCCTTGACAGCAGCTGCTCGGGCGAGAATGTGTGCTGCCGCGGGGTGTAGACCAGTCGCCGGACGGCCAGCCAGCAAGTGTTGTCGAGGGGCAGCATGCAGTAGGCCAGGGTGAGAACGGCAAAGAGAAGCACCACGCGCCGCCAGGCACGGGCGTGGGCACGCGGCATACCCATATCTCTAGAGAGGGGAGGGGAGAAGGTCGTTTTGAACGACAGTTTAGTCGGGTCAAGATGGAGTTGGCGGTATTGTAAGTCGAGAGGCGTATGTATTATTGCTCAATCGTGTGAAAAGTCGGCAGACATGATCATGATCATGATCGTCGTCCTGTTGTCGTTTTTCGTCTTTCACGAGAAGAAAAGTCGGGCGCAACCCTCTCTTTACCATTTTCTCGGTGGTTTAGAGGTCTGCAGCGCCGTCGTGTTTTGACAGGGACCTCTACCCGTACCACTCGTAAAAATTTTTGGCTCGTCGCGCAACAAGCTTCAGCGGAGAATACGACTGTATGGAGTGCGGAGTCAAGACAAAGCAAAGGATGGTAAGCAGTAGGGGGAATTTGGTCCCGAAAAATCTGACCGGCAATGCGACGATGACTGTTGCGGCTGTGCAGTGTTTTTTGCGGCTCCCGCTGGTCTTTGGGTTAAGGAGCTGCAGGAATCGTTACCTATGTGATTCTCTGCCCGACACTTTCTTCTTTACTCTCTTTTACTAGTGTGCTTTTTCCGTCTTTGAACCCCTTTACCCGCTTGAGCATTGCTCAGGGATTGCTTTTATGACGGCTGTCTGGCGAGCAATAACGAGTCAATCGTAGCTTGTGAGGAAGATACGTCAGATACCCCATGAATTGTCTGCATTGCTCTCGCAAGCGCCTTTCTCTTTGTTCTAAACATATCTTCTGCTCTCCCTTGCGTGGGTCCAAGTCCTGGGAAAGGCAAAAAGGGTACGGAGAGAACGGATACGATGGGGGGAATAAGGGATTCATGACGAGAAAAAGAAAACCGCGGCACATTCGGCAGCTCGCATGACAATCCCCACTGGGGCCGCTTCCTTTTTGACCAGGATAATATTAGAGTTAATCGCGTTAGCGGCCCTCGTAGTTCGTATTCAAAAGAAGAGAAGAAGAAAACTGCAGGGGTCCAAGTGCAATCCTTCTCCCAGGATTTTGGTTGGCTTTCTTCGAAACGGCGTCAGGCTCAAAGCAGAGCGAAATTCATTCCGTTTCCCCGCCTGGTCGCAAACACTTGTAAGAAAGTGAGCACGTGGACCTCTGAGCACGACTGCGGTTTCTTGTTCATCGTTCAGTGTGTCGTGTGTCTCAGAATAGGGGACGGTGATCCTTCAACTTGCCTCGACAAGAGATTTGTCAGCGTCGGCATTTACAAAGCGCGTCTTGTCTTTTTTGGGAATGGCTATCAGACCTGCGAAAAATGGCTACTCGTATAAGACCTGCGAAGTGAAGTAAAAATAAGGTATCTTTTAGACGACCCGTTGTTTCTACCCCACTTCGCAGGTCTTATAACGATTTTTCGCAGGTCTGATAGCCATTCCCTTTTTTATTTGAGAAAACTTTAACAAGGTTTTGAAAATAAAAACCGGCAACAATGTTTTTTTCATAAAATTTTCATGAAAAATCAAGAAAAGAAATACTCAAAACAGATTTGAGTCAAAGATTATGTGTCACATACAACGTTATTCTAAACGTACTGACTTCACAACTTTGCTAATCGGTGTTGCCAGGCATACAATACTTTACATCGTAACGGCTCATAGATCTCCGCATGAAAGCATATAGTACGTTCCACCATTCTTTTCTATTTCACCTCATGAGAGGCTTATGATAGTCCATTTTAGGCCACACAGGTAATTTCCAGCTCAGATGTATCGATGTTTGTACACGTAAACTCAGGCCCCGCGCCGCTGGGCTCCGTTACGTCAATGTTGTGGGCCGCAATGTTGCTGCACACTGTGGGGTCACTGCAGACGAGGGAACCGGCAACGGGCTGGTACTTGGTGGACAGCACGCCGCTTAAGTCCTCAAAGAGGACGTCGGTGATGATGACGGAGGACTGATTATGTTAGAGAGGTGTCTTTTTGTTAAACGTTTTCAAGGGTATGGCTTCGAGGATATGGCTTCAAGGATATGGCTTACCGGGTACTGCGTGCAGACTGACGTGTTGGAGACGCCGTAGCATTGCGTCAGAGCAATGACATCTATATAATTAGTTAGTTGGTTAGCACACAGGAAAGGAAACGGGCAAATGGAAGTAGAGTAGGCGGGAGGAAAACACGCACGATCCTTGCTGTTGACGTTGAGGGCGTTGTATATAATGTTGCGGACAAGGCCGGTGCCGCCGCCACTGGACGAGCCGCTGCCGGCAGGAGCACCAGGCTAGACCTTGATGCGGGCGCTGTCGCCACACTTGGTCATGTTGACGTTGTAGACATAAATATTCTCAACAATGTCAATCTCGCCCTCGTACTGGCGGAGGCTGCCGACCGAGATGCCATGGCAACCAGTGCAGTGGAGGTTCTGGACAACCATGTCGGTCGTGTTTGGCTTGAAGGAGACGCAATCTATTGTCATTCGTCAGTTACGTCTCCTTTTAACTTTACTCATACTGTATACACTTACCATCCGTGTTCACGACAGTCGAGTCCTGGACGACAATATTGCTGCTTCAGTAGGTGTCGTAGCCATCGGTGTTCTAACAAATTAGCAGTGGGCATACATGATCGAAGTCGGTATCCATCATAAGACAACTTACCTTGGCCGGAGCACTAGCGTTGAGGCTCGTGACCTGCAGGCTCATGTCGCTGACGAGAATGTGTGACGAGTTGGTGATGAAGTTGATCCAGTTGGGCGGGTTGCGTATGGTCAGGCCCGAGATCGACGAGCGGTGGAGGCCGTCGGTGCCGAAAAGATTGGGGCGCAAGACGGCCGCGTCGGTCACCATTGCCGTCCAATACGCTTGGCCGAGGCCTGGCGGAATCAGTACACAAATAGACATATTCAACAGTTGGGAGAAGGTAGTTACCATCAATGACGCCTTGTCCGTTGCCATAGATGCGAACATTTTCACCACCAAAGCGCCAGAAGAAACTGGCACCCTGGAACGGATACTGGAACACCTGGCTGGGCCAGATCGCAATGTCATCGCTAAAGTAGATGGTGCCCAGAATGGCAAAGTCAATGTCTTTGAGAAACGTCAGGTCGAGGGCACTGGCAATGGTGTAGTTATGGCCGGCCGGGAAGCAGACGGTGCCGCCATTGTTGCACCGGTGGGCCGCGGCCAAGATGGACGGTCCGGCATCCTTGTTGCTGGGTGTGACGGTGCAAATCCTGCCCTGGCGGTAGTTACCGGGCTGTGGCTGTTGGAAGTGGCCGGGGCACTTGGGACCGGGAGACAGATTGGGCGGCGAAGGCATATGGCTGTTGCCGGCCGCAGCACCAGCAACAAGAGCCGGGGCGGCAAGGAGGGAGAAAACGGAGAAACGCATTACCTCTTGTTCTGTTCCTGCTTCAAGATTTATAGTAAAACAGTTGGTAGCCTTTTATTTTTAGTTCTTTCTCAGTTCAAGGTATCGCTTCTGTGCCATCGCGTAGGATATATATGTTATTATCTCATCCTGCCTGGACCTCATTGCAGATTCCAGCCCCTCTCCGGATATCCTGTAAGCTTGCTAGAATATCACACTAGAGCAACTGACGTAAAACAAAAACAACGACGGTGAGCACCAAAGCCACGAGGAGGCTCCTCAAGGATGTTCCCCAACATCGCCTAAGAAACTCAAACAACCCAGGCTTACGACATAGACTGAAAGAAGAAAGTGGTATGCCCTGCAAGCCATTCATACTGTCGACAGTTGTACAACGTAGCTGACCACGAACAAAAGCACGCCTGTCTAGACGGCGAGCGTATTCTCATTTAACCGCGAAACAGCTAGACTTGTTGTTCTCCCATTGAATGGGTCGCCGAGCAGAACAAGTACGGCTGCTATGTAGCCCGCTCGGCTGTCCTGCCGTCCAACGACACTGTGGCCACGGCCAAGCTGGGCAAGTGTTCACTCGGCCGGCCCTGAAATGCCCAGCACCGAAGCGTCTACCTTTAAATAAAATCCGTGGTCTATTTAATAAAAATTAAGTAGTATGGGATCCGAGAAAAGCGGCCTCTATTTTGGTCAGCGCTTAACAGAAGCTTCCATAGACAAAAGTACCATGTACCTTGTTGTGACTTACCCCTCGGTGCAAACGCCGCAAAAATCGGAGGCTACTTCCACCGAATTTTGCGGCCCCAACACCACATTCCTTGGTTAAAGTGTAAAACGAGTATGTCACGAGTAAAGTTACAGTTATATCAATAAAGATTGCCTTCATAAACAATTGACCTTCATAAAGAGATATTCATTTAACTGATTTGGAAACAGAGTGCCAAAACTATCCAACCATCAGCCAACTTGTCCTTGCTCAATCACAAAGACTGGCTCTGCGATTTGGCTCGGTGGGTATTTTACTAAAGTAAAACAAAAGCAGAAACAAAATAGAGCAAAAGAAGCTACAGGGCATGCCATTATTGCAGAAGATAAAAAGGGACCTTGTGTCTTCACGCGACGTACGAAAAGTTAACCGAGAAAACACTATTATGGTCAAACGAGGCAACTGAGAGCAGACCTCCAGCATTAGACAGCAGCAGCCTGAGTGCTGTATCCCTGGGGATGGGAGATGGACCGCTTCTTGCTGCCAGCTGCTGGCTTGGAAATGTTTGAATCGCCTCGCCTAGAGCCCGTTGAGGCGAGCAGCTCGGCTTGCTACTTGCGCTTGATGGCCAAGAGCACCTCAAGGGTGCCGGTGGCGTTCTGGAACACGCGCCCGGCAGGCCAGAACCATTTACATAGAGCCAATTCGCTTCTTTTACGGCCTCCGTTGTCTCCCCGCACAACATTAACTATGTGTTGCTTAACCCTTATTCATCATTCACTCTGTGTTTCATTTGCAGCAATCTTTATCGTTGATTGAATATGTCATTAAATTGCTGAGCAATAGTAGCCAAACGACATACCGATCAGCAGAGTTATTCAGTATTGATATCAACTGAAATCCCCCCTTCCTCCGCCTGCCCCCCAATTCGCAGATGTAAGACCAGGCACGAAAGTGATCTCCTATCCGCAAGTCTGGATTTAATTACGCACGCGAGGCTCTCCCATTCGCTTTCGGATCTCCTCGCCCTTCCACATCAAGACCAGAATGGGAATAAAACCCAAAACACTGCCCCATATGACAAACAGAACGAAGGCAATGTGGTAGCCAATTCTGTGGCAGAGGTGGACGACGTAGAATGCATATGTGAACCCAATGGTCTGGCGAACGAAGTTGAAAACCGATGCCACATCACCGCCCCGCTCTCGATAGCAGTCGACACTGTAGGTGTAGCACGTGGTGGCAATGGGCTGTAGCCCGAATACCGACAAGCCCATGCCGAACAGAGCTACAAACCAGAAGACACGGTACTGCAGGGCAAATCCGTAGATCAAAAGTCCGGCTGGCAGCAGAATGGCGCCGATCCAGATACCGGCCAGACGAGTCTCTGGCTCGGGGTTTTGGCCATGGAGACGGTGGCGAGCACGTTTGACAAGCCAGTCCAACACGCTGCCAGAAAAGAGCTCTCCCAACACGCCGCCAATAGTCAGCGCACCGCCATAGGCCAAGCCAATCACCAGCGTGTCCCAGCCAAACGCCTCTCTAAAAACAGTAGCGACCGTCACGGCCGGAAGAATGGAGCCAAAGCCGTACTGCGCCGAAAAGTACAGTGCCGGGAAAATGACTGACGGGTACTTGGCCATTTCGATGGTAGGGAGAAAGAAATCGGTGGCCTTAAGCTTGCGGCCTACAATGTTGCCCTGGAATCCGAGGCGCTTGAAGTACGACTTGACAGTAAGCTTCACTTCTCGCTCTTCGACAGTTTGTGCCAGGTTGTCCGGCTTGCGGACATACAGCGTCTCCGGGAGAGCAAAAATAATGAGCAGGAGCATGAAGCCGTCCATAATTGCGGCCAGCTTGAAGCACCAGCGCCATGACAAGTCCTGGCCGACCAAGCCGCCAATGATGGGGGCAACGTGGGCACCCGAGGTCATGATGACAGTGAAGGCTCCAATTGCACGCCCACGCTGATGATAAAAGAACAAGTCCACGATGGTCATGGGCCCCAAGGCCATCGCTGCCGGAAAGAACCCATTGACAACACGGGCTCCAATTAGCTGGCCAAAGTTCTTCGTATAACCACAGCCCAACGCAGAAACGAAGCCAAGCAGCGTGGTGGCGATGTAGATTGGCCGCCGGCCATAGATCTCGGCTAGAGGAGTCCAGATGATAGGACCGACGCCATTGAGGGCAATAACTATGGTTGTCTGATAGGACGCACGGACAGTGCTTATACCAAACTCCTTGGCCATGGGCCCGTATGCAGGATTGATGATAGAAGTGTTAAGAGTGCCCAATGCGGCCAGCAGACAGACTTGAAGTAAGACAGAGATCTAGAAGATAAAATATTTTGTCAGCTTGGGGTCAATTCCAGCCCATGCGCAAGAAGCCTTCTGGCAGGGAAATTCTTACCTTCAGCCACATAGGCCAATTCAGAGGATCCTCTGGGTCGTTTGAAGGCCGGGGAAGAAAGGTACTCCGGTCATTGTCAACGATCTGGTTCGAAATTTGTGCTATTTCAGCCTCATCAAGGCCGACCTTCTCCCCTTGAACGTCGGCGGCAGCATTGTCGTTAACCGCCATGTCGACAGTG
Organism: Raffaelea deltoideospora; assembly: GCA_019925385.1. NCBI lineage: Eukaryota > Fungi > Ascomycota > Sordariomycetes > Ophiostomatales > Ophiostomataceae > Raffaelea > Raffaelea deltoideospora. The sequence continues at coordinate 90,578 of JADHKP010000018.1, forward strand.
AAAAGCCTAAGACAGGCGGACGAATCAACCAAGCACTTGAAATTCTAAAAGCAACTTAAAGAAACAGCCTGTGTTGGAATGTGACACTGTGACATGCGCATAGAAAAAAAAAGGGGGGGGGAGGAAAAAAAAATGATGTCTTTGAGTAATTGGCAACTGCAGCCTTTTATCTTTCTTTGTTTCTGGGGCATGAGATTTTAATACATTTTCCTCCATACTCCGGAGCAGAGCAGCGATAATTTCAGTTTGCGGGTGTTGATTTTAGTTTTTTTAATCTTCTCCACAAAGTAACTCTGTGTAGTTATTCCCCACGCCGGTAATAAACAAGATCTGCAAATTGCTACTGGCAACCCACGTGTGATTGACAATCTCCATGACATTGCCGGTATTCGTCACGTCAGGCTGACCGGTCCTTCTCCGCGGCTTTTCACCGACAGGCCTTTGGTGCGGATGACCATCGCATCTATCGATCACGAGGTACACTCTCAGCTTGCGATGGCATGATGACAGCCTCGCATTTATATCCCCAATAAATCCGGGGTTGGCTACCCCATCCTGTCCCCCGTAGCGGAGAAATAACAATGAAGCATTTGTGATAGGTCTGGGGCAAGTGAGAAATAATACGCCACCGTTCATAAATGCAAGGGAGTATGCAAACTTGAGTAGTGTGGTGAATGAGGTCCCGGGATGCATGGAATGTCGCTACAAGGGCCCAGACCTAGAACGTGCAGCAAAACGATGAGCACGTGTACGGGTAAAAACCTACATGAAGCCAAGCTAAACTCGGGGTGCCTGGTACACAAATATCGTGACAGCTACTCCGTATTGCCTCGCCTTTTCGTTCCTAGCTTAAGCAATAATGTGTGACGGACTTTTTTTTTTTTTTAAAAAAAAAAAAGGACCTAAACTGGACAGGAAAAAAAAAATGAGCGGGAAAGAGAGATCAAAACCACGTGTTTCTACGGAAATTTGCCGTGTATTCGGGTCAAGCCTATCTCAGGCAAGACCCAACAACAGCAGCTATTTTAAGGGGTGCCGTCAACTAGTCAAACAGAGCCATGTTATAAAGCTGCACTATTACATTTTAAATGATCTAATTCTACCAGGACGAAGAATCTACGAGTATTGCAGGAAGGAGCAAATTATATCGCAATATCTGCACGCGTCTGCCTTTGAAAGAAAAGGCGGCTTGGGAAGTTATAGTCGAGGTGAACTGATCACGGCCACGGGAAGTTTTCACGCAAAGCCAACATATTGTTGACAGATTAATAAAGCTAGCTAGCCATCTTACTTCTATATTGCTTTTATTATATGTTCATTAGTTCGTCACAGTGATGGGGTTCCTAATATATCCAGATCTAGAGCTGGCCGCCATCTGACAGAAGGGCTACTCATTCCGCGAGCCTCGGCCCTCGAGATTTTCTTTGCCTCGTGATGAAAGATGGTATTGAGGACTGAAAGACTACAAAGCGTTGTGCACCAAAAGATCACGTATATCGGTATGCCAATGTGATCAAGATTTCTATCAATGCATTCAGGGCAAAAGTCGAAGTCCAAACACAAGCACCGACGTACATGCCCTCCTAAATTATTCAGTGTCTCTTAATAAAGATCGGATTCAACAATGCTGTATATATATTTCTACCCATGAATCTACTGGGCTAGCCAAAAGTCAAACCACTCCACGATCCCTTTCAAACTCTGTTCCTTTACCCACCCTATCAAACACAAAGTTAGCTGGAAAGAGAATGTTGTAGAGTTAGACACGAGAACCAATGTTGACACTTACTTTGGTATGGGTCTTTGGGATCTCCCCGCAGTGCAAAGCCGTGCTCCACACTGGCAAATAGTTGAAGATGCCATTTTTTTTTACCTTCGATTAACAGGTCGATTGCGCGCCGCCTGGAATCCACACCAAAGGTATGGTCGATTTCGGAGCAGGACAAAAACAAAGGCTCTGTGTTTAAAAAAAAGAAACAAAGTCGTTAACAACTGCTCCTAACCAGGCATTGGAAACGATGCAGCCCGACAACTTACTCTGCAATTGGGTAAAATGATGCTCTTTCAAGAAGGCTGGGTGCGCAAAGGCGCCAGCCACCACATCATCCCCAGCCAAAAGGTCGCAAACAAATGGTGCTCCAAAGCAGTATCCAACGCACGCAAATTTGACGCCTTCGCCGCCATATTGTGCTTTGACGGCTTTGACCCACTCCGGAACCGCCTGGACTGCAAATGTCATATGCTTTGTCTTCCAAGCCTCGTAATCAAAATTTGGATCGCTGCGGTCGTGGCGATTCTTACGATGCTTCCACACAGGATCCTGTGGCGTTGGTTAGTAAAACCAAGCAAGCATGCCAAGCCAAACAATATGGAACACGCTGAGTGTTAGCTGCTGCGTTTTTCAACTTACACCGCGGAAGTAGTCAAGTCCAAGCGTGAGGTAGCCGGCATCAGCAAAGCCATCCATGATCAGGAGACCGTTGGGGAACATGCCCCAGACATCGGGGAAGTACAGAAGGACGTGGCCATTTGCTCTTCCAGCCGGCGGCTTCACGACGTATGTTTCGACACCAGAAATGGTTTCGAACGCTCCACGAGACTCTCCTTCGTGAAGAGTGCCTGTCAGGCAGCAAGCGCCACTGGGCTTGGCAAGGTACTGGTCATTAGCTGTGTTGGTCATGGTGGATGAGAGCTTGGAGATTTCCGGCAACCAGGGAATGGACCTGCAGCGCGACTTATTGGTCTTATTTGTAATACGAGTATGTAGAAACACTTGTACGTCGTATGGATACTCCTGATGGCATCACGAGACACCGCCCTATATTAGCCAGAATCTAAGGATACTTTGTTGTTCAGGGTCTTCAGAGAAGTCCAAAGCTGCTGCGGTCTGTAAATTCCACTCGAGGGGGCCACTATGTACGGATACTGCGTGCCGTAAGATTCCACGAGCACAACATTGGCCACTGCGGAGCCAGCTACGCAGCAACGACACTAACAAAGTCTACTCCGTACGTCTTAGTTCTTACTTCCTTTGTCTACGTCGAATGCCGAACTATTCCATACCACGTTTGTCCAGGCTGGCACCAAGACGGTACAGGTACTCGTATCTCATACATGTTAGCTTTGTTTTATTCTTTCCTTTCCCCATCAAAAGAAGAGGGTGTGAATGAGTACGGGATACTTTCCCCTCATTCCCCTCATTCTCCTCATTTCTCTCGGGTTTTCGCCGAGACGGCCAAAAGCCGAGATTCCGGAGCGACTACTGCCTTTAGGCCCGGAACTTCTGCGGGCTAGAGCTCGCCACGCAGCATTTTGGACCCTATGACCGGGAAACCGCAACAGTGGAACCACAAAAAAACAGGCGATGCGATGGATTGAATATTGATACCTGCAAAATGACCCCGTACCCCGTACGTCGGCGGAGCATACATCGTATTACACACTCTGTGAATACGACTAAAAGGCTTGAGATATTTGCTGGGAGCAGTTCCTCAACCACGGTGAAGTTAGTACAACTCCACCTCCACAACTTGTGGGGTAATAAGACAGCTTCATGCACACGACAAGGGTCTTCTGGACATTGAATGTCTACTAACTAAAACAAAAGGGTCAGCTAAGCTCACTAGTTTTTGCTAGGCTTGTCCCAAGATAACGGGCTTCGGAGATGGACTCGCTCAGATATGCAATGCTACATGTAATACCTTGGAGTATAACACTTTTTGTATTACTGAGTACAATGGCGTATTACTCCGTTTTACACCCGCACATGTCAAGTTTGCCGATTTCGCTCTCCCCGAGCGCCTGTAACTAGAACCGCGTTTTCCACGAGTATTACAGTAGCCTTTTTCTACACCACATGCGTGGAAGGGTGCTTGTTTTGCTTTTAACATCCACTTTCAGAGTACAGTGATCTGTAGTCTCTTGCGATGCCCCAGCCATTGGCGTTTCACCCATCTTGGCAGCATGGATAATCAGAGCACAACCACTGCGAGCGTCGGTACGCCGCCGTCTCGCCGTCAAACATCGCGTGCGAGTACAACTCGAGCACCAGGCTCCCGCAAGCAGAGGGGTCTCACCTGCACAAACTGCCGCGCCCGGAAGGTCAGTCGGTACTATGAGGGGGTTGCATACCCGCTGAATGTTGGAGCACAAAGTTGGGGTACCGTCAACAGCGACTAACTTCCATTTTCAGGTACGGTGCGAAGGCAGCCAGCCAGCCTGCAAAACATGTCTGGCCTACAACGACGAGTGCCGGTACGACAAGCCGCCTCCCATGTCGCAGATTCTCGACATGGCCAGGCGGCTGGAAGAGGCAGAGCGGACCATCGCGGCCTTGCGAGGAGCCACTGCGTCTCCCCCGTCCGCTCCGGCCGCAACACTGGCATCCGCGTCGAGGGGTCCAGAGTTGCGGTCTCATCGCGAGGACATGAGCCAGGGCCGCACACCTAGCCTCGCATCTGTGCCGGACGCCAACGCCATGGTCATGGCATCGAGCCCAACAGTCGACGCGGCCCTGACGTCGCCGTCACCGCCCGTGGCCGCATATTCCGCCGGATCGGCCAAGTCAACTCCACATGCTGTCCTTCCCGATCTCAGCGTCGACCAAGACGGAGGAATATGCTACTATGGCCCGACGTCGGCTATACATGAGCCGCTGACTCCTGAACAGTCTCAGTCGCCTGCTACCACGTTGAACGACGAGGCTGCGAGGCTGGAAACATGCGCCTTGCTCGCTGCGAAGGCACGTGAGACAGAACAGTGGGAGCCGTTTGCTCTGAAAATCGCAGCTACTCAGAGCGACATTCCTCGTGCTGTCATAGCAAAGCTCCTCGAGATTCACTGGACCTGGATATCGCCCATGTTCATGTGGGTTTACAGGCCTGCTTTTATCGGTAAGCCAGTTTGCTGCTGCTTTCGACTCACTCAGTTCCCGTTCGTGTACCGCTGTGGCTATTCGCCAATGGTTTTCCTTGGAGACAATAACACGCTGGCTGACACAAAATACTCTCTTGCAACAGCCGACATGTGCACCGGTGGCCGCTATTACTCCGAATTCCTGCTTATTGTCATGTGCGCCCATGCCGCAAGATTCTATGACGTTCATGTGGCTGAGAGACTGGTTGCCAAGGCCCGTCTCTTGCTTGGAACGGCCATTCACCAGCCGAGCTCTGTTCCCACAGTACAGGCGCTGCTTCAGCTCAGTGCGAGGGACCTGGCCTATGGATCGGTGTCTCAGGCCTGGCTGTACAGTGGCCTTGCTTTTCGCATGGCGGCAGACCTGGGACTTCACCATACCCACAAGGGACCAACAGCACCGGGTCTGAGGGGGATGAGCCCTATCGATCTAGAAGTTCGCCGCCGACTCTTCTGGAGCTGCTTTTTCTGGGATACGTACGTATCATTGTTGTTTCTTCCGCCTCCCTGTCGCAATTTTGAACCTCTATGTCCAACGGTGCTAACACTTTGCCGAACCAGAGCCATGAGCTTATACACGGGTCGCATGCCTGCATTGGCGGATATTTCCGAACCGTTCAGCGTTGATTTCTGTATGTGAACTGTCAGCCCATGACGCACTTGTTTCGAGCTGTCGTGTTTCAGTACTTTTTTTTCTTTTCTTTTTTTTTTTTTTTTTTTTTTTTTTTTTTTTTTTTTTTTTTTTTTTTTTTTTTTTTTTTTTTTGTTTGCGTACCGCTAACCACCCCTGGTTAGATGACACAACGTCCGAAAACACGACCTGGACCCCTTTTTACGAGGACGCCTACTGCTTCACCAAGTTTCCGCGAGGTCAATACCCTCCGTTCAAGGCTCACTATGTGTCGGCATTTGCCAACTCGTGTAAACTCTCTGTCATAATCCACGACATCATCGTGCACTTGTACTCTCCACGGCAACCGGCATCCGAAGACATGGTCGAGCGCCTCCAAAATCGGCTGGATGTCTGGAGGGCTCAGTCGCCTGGACATCTGCGATATGATGCCGATTCATTGCCTGCCTTTTGCCCACCAATATTTATTCTATCTCAAAAGTAAGACACCCCAGCAATTCCGTTGACAGTATTTTGATCTGAAGTCCTTTGATCTAAGCTCGTTGGATGATGCTAATGTGCAATTCACCTGCGTACAGTTTGCTGTATTATACGAGCATCGTTCTTACGCATCGTCCATTTTGGAACTCACAAACGCACTACCAGGCGTGTCGAAATGCGGTCAACAGCATCGAGAAGCTCCTGATATTACTAGAAGACACATTTGGGTTCGAAAACATCAGCTATCTCATTGCCTATTGCATCTACACTGGCGCCACTGTTCTTGTGCAGGGCGTGAGGAGCGGCGATGATGCCGCCATGGCCCAGGCACAGATATTCACGAGAGCGCTGCGCGCAGGTGGACAAAAGTGCTTTCTGCTCATCCGCAGTCTGAACATCATCGAGCAGGGCCTGCTGGCCGCCAAAGCTGCCGGCCGGGAGAACAGGACAGAGGCAGATCCGTCAGAAGTAGCACAGGAGCCCATATCGACGCCTTCCAAGTACTCTTCGAGCATGCTTTTGGGCCAGTCATCTTCTGTTCCTGGTGGCTACCTCCCTGCTTTTCCGTACTTGGGATACACAGCGGTGGACCACTGGGGAGTTGGCACATACCATGAGGCAGCCGATAACATGGCCAACATGAATGCTGCTCCCTTTGCTGCTCTTGACTCGTTCTTTGGTGGTCCGCAGTCTATGCCTGGAACGGCACCCTGGACACATATGGGATAGTGGATCATTTGGCACAGCCACTCAGGGTTTCTGGTTTCAATGGGCACGGGGCGGGGCGTTTGTCATGGTATCAATGGGCAATCTAGTCTAAATGTATATTTGGGGACAAAATGGTGAGAAAAGGAAATTACAATAGACTGATATCTTTTTCATGATGCATCGTGCCCGCCTCTAAATATCTTTTCCGCTTTCCGTAACGGATATGAGCCACAAAGCTGGCGATTCGGCATGCACCGGCATCTTAACTTAGTTCTTGATGCCAGTCATGTTCTCGGCGAGGTTGTCCGCTTTCAAAGCCGGCCGATCGGCCCTTCCTGCCGTTGTCTAATGAGAGTCTCAATGTCAGCATATTCTTTGGAGCAGTCTCTCTCTCTCTCTCTCTCTCTCTCTCTCTCTCTCTCTCTCTCTCTCTCTCTCTCTCTCTCTCTCTCTCTCTCTCTATATATATGTATATATATATATTAAAGGCCAAAGACTTACACCACCGTCAACCGGCATAATCAGGCCGGTGATCCACCTTGCCTCCTTGCTGGCGAGGAAGAGAATTGCTGTGAACAAGCATTAGCAATGAAAGCCATATACGTATAAGGCCACTGTCCGTGAGAATAACGAGGGGGGCATTTACCGTAACCGACGTCCCAACCGTAGCCTTCGATCTTCATAAGGTTCTGGTTGATACGGGCTTGCCGCATCTCATCCGTCATGCCACGGCCTCGGGTCATCGGAGTATAGACCATGCCAGGCGCCACGCAGTTCACTCGGATATTTTCCTTGCCATGGTGAGCAGCCATTGCCCGTGTCATTTGAATGATTGCTCCCTTGGTTGTGGGATATAGCAGGCTCGGGTTGCCACCAAGAACTTGACGAGCAGATCAGTTAGTACCGTCCGATATAGAACAATTTTCGCTCGAGCATCTGCTCGCTCAACTGTGCACCGAATGGAAGTGGAGAGAACTTACGACCGCTGACGGACGACATATTTATAATCGATCCGCGGCCCGCTTTGCGCATTTCTGGAATGGCGTGCCGGCACATCATCACCATACTAGTCACGTTGATGCGCATGTCTCGGTCCCAGGCCTCCAGGTTGAGCACTGTCGCATCGCCCATGGCACCGCCAACGCCCACTGTCGCATTCACAAAAGACATCAGCAGTCTGATCCTGAGCACCTTGAGCTATTTCAACACAACACGTTCAGCACTGCAACATGCTCAGCCGACTCACCGATATTGACCAGAATGTGGACAGCGCCCCATAAGGCCACCGTTTTCTCGACAATGGACTTGCACGCAGCTTCATCCGTGACATCAGCCACGATCACCTCCGAGATGCCGCCCTCCTCGTCGATCATGCGCTTGGTTTCCTGGGCCCAGTGCTCGTTGATGTCGACCAGGGCCACCTTGGCGCCATGGCGAGCCAGCAAGATGGCTGCGGCACGGCCATTTCCAATCTCGCCTGCAAGAATTGCAATCCCGAATTAATGACTTTCCCGTCAAACGCAACGCCATATGGAGCATGTTTTAACAAAAAAACAGGAAAGGGAGGGCTAATAATACCGTCCATGCGCGCTCCCGCGCCTGTGACAATTGCCACATCGCCAGTAAAATCAAAGGCTCTGGGAGGAGCCGGCATGTTTGTCTTTTTATTTGAAAATTCCACGAAAAAGAAAATGATATGATAACAGATATCGCGTGTGTATTAGCATTCTTCTTAGTCGTAGGTACGCACAACACCCCACGTAGCCTCCTCGGATTTGTGCTTCTTATATGTGAGGCTCGTCTCTGCCCCACAGAAGCTAATCGGCATTAAGACGGACGGCGTTGACTTTGGGAAGGGGGCAGTTGGGGGATGGGGAGTTCGGCGGGGCGGTGGTTCGCCGACGTTGCGGGCTGGTCTTGTTTTCCGAAGCGTGAACCTTTTCACCCCACGAAATCCACATATCTCACAAGTAGCTCCATCCTTCTATCTCTATCAAACGTATCAGATGATGACTACTATGCAACGGGGCCCTCTCTAAACACAGCCTCGTTCCATTTACATACAACTTTCCACCAAGATTGGACTGTTTTTTTAAGTTCCATTTGCTTTTCCTGTCCATGTCTACAGATACCCACGGCGAAGCTATAATCGACAGCAAACGCAGCCAATGGGCTTCAGTTCTCACTGGCATCGGTCCTGCTTCTCTTCGGCTGTTTGGTTTCCTAGAAGATGCTTGTTCACCGGAGATATAGCTGAGCCTGTAGCATGAAACTGTAGAATGTTTTCCATCCCGAGGCGCTCAAACTCCATATGCGAGTCGACCGACGCTCCCGCTGTGTGCGACGTCACTTCAACGTTCCTCCTACCCAGCAGCTTTTTATTGACGTGTGGCTCCGCGTAGTGGACATCTAGGCCAGCTGCAGCAATGTGGCCACTATCCAGGGCGGCTACAAGAGCGTCCTCATCAATCAGTTTGCCGCGGGCAACATTTACGAGCCGCGATCCCCGTTTCATCTTGGCGAACGCTTCCTGGCCAAGCAGAATGCGTCCTTCATACGGCACTGCCACAAGAACACAGTCGGCAGCAGCCAACAGGTCATCGAGCTTGCTGTAAAATCGAGCAGACGTTTGCTGCTCGACATGCTCCGGCATGCGGTGTATGTCATTGTACAATATGTGCATGCCAAAACAGTGGTGGGCCTTTGCGGCCACGAGCTGTCCAATGCGGCCAGACCCCACGACCCCTAGACTGTGCCCCCGGGGATTCCGCGATACAGCCCCCAGATTGCGTGTGGCATCGAGAAACTGCTCGGGGTCGCCGGAACGCGCAGCTACGGCCGACCAGGTGAGGAGGCGGAACACCGAGATGATCAGCCAGATGGCAGCATCGGCTACGGACTCGGTGCATGCCTGTGCGGCATTGCAGTACAGAATTCCTAGATGCCGTCAGTCGCCTGTGGAATTAAATAGCAGTGGCCAAAGGCAACGACACAAGATCGCAGTGCTTACCCTTCCGCGCCATGCATGCTGTATCGACCCAGTCAAACCCAGCTCCGGCACTTGCCGAAATTTTGCACGATGGCGGCAGCAGCGAGATCAGCTCCTCGTCCCATCGGCCCATCTCGCCACCCGTATTCCAAAATGGCCGGTAGATTGCGAAGAAATCGCCAAATTCCTTGCGCTTCAGTGCTTCCATGAACTCCGCTCTGCCCATGCTGTACGAACGCCGAATCTCGAACTGTTCTTCGAATTCTCGGTAGCGTTCTTTGTTCCAGACAATGTCATCGCCCAGATGAAGGACAATGGGCTTGTCGTTGGACTTGTCGTTGGACATGGTTGCCGCTCAGGGCGTGTCAACAGCAGATGCTTGGCAGGTGGTATTCTGAGTGGCAGGTGGTATTCTGAGATGGTCTATCAGGGTCGTGTTCTACTATTTGAGTTGACGTTTGCAGAGATTGCAGCATGGCGAAGTAAAACCAACCAGAGACAAAAGAGAACTCGGACGGTGCCACCTCAGGATCATTTAGTAATGGACGTTCCGTGTAACAATGCTCAGAACGCTGACGAGGGAAATCTGCTTGTGCCATGAACACCGTTCGAAGAGCCGCTTTGGAGCTGCAATGTTACCCTGAAATCTCAATTGAAGATGAAGCCGGTTATCGGCCAAGGTGAAGATAAAAAGGTCTGGTCAAATCGAATTGATTGGTTCTTCTGGCTAAGCACGGTCGTCAATCGGGATGAGACGCCGAACGCGCTAAAGCAAACTCATCTTGGGGGTCCACTGATGCAGTCACGTTCTGGATGCTTGGGCAGATGGCTGAAACAATGGGAATGCATATATCGTTCAGCATCAGGGGTCCCGGCTCATCTACAGTGTTGTCTTAAGATTCTTTGGGAAGGATTTTATTCGGCGAGCCAAATTAATTTTTTATTTAATTTTTTTGTTTTTTTTTTCCTATTTTCTTACCCATAACAAATCCCATTTTGATGCCAAACAGTCTCTACTCGTACAGCAATGACAATATCATCACAAAGGCCGACCGCAGTGGTGTCTATAAGTGCATAATCATAACGGAAATCATTACAAATACAACGGTATTGGTTTTGCATCTCGCGCGCCCTATTTTTCCCGTCTCTTCTCCCCGGCCGCTCATCTATTTTCTTTGCCTCGACCCCGAACATGCGGTCGATCAGCAACTGTCACTAGACCCTTAACGCCTCGCAGGCCCATCTTCGAAGCAGTCGACTTGGCGATGGCCGGCGTATCGACGGCACCGAGACCTTCTCGTGCGTAGACATTGCCTTGTCTCACAAGCTCCTCCTTGTCCCATTTCAGGCTCTTCAGATAGTTGTTGTAGTAACCCAGCCAGGCCTGGTAGATTTTGGCGACTTCTTCGTCTTCCATCTTCTCCGCAATCTCGCGGACATCGTTGGCATAGGCCAGGTTTGCGTCTCTGTGGATGAATCGGATTTCTTTGAGAGTGTATTTTGGAAACCACGCCTCGGCAGACGAGACGATGAAGATGCCACGTCCATCGGCATTCGCACGCGCCGTTCGACCCAAGCGGTGGATGTAGCTCTGCTTGTCGGCCGGCATGCCGACTTGGACAACAGCCGTGACTCCTGGAAAGTCCATGCCGCGAGCAACCACATCCGTCGCCACCAGAATTGCTTGTGTCGCATCGCGGAATTCGTTCGTAATGTTGGTTCGTTTGTTTTGAGACATCCGGCTGTGCAAAATAGACACCGGAGGCAGGCCCGGCGCATGCGAAAGAACAAGCCCGTAAAAGTTGGCTAGGGCAGCCGTTGGCGCAAACAAGATGGCCTTGAAAGCTCCATCTTGGGCGGCTTCGTCTCGAAGACAGCCAACCATGGCAGCTGCCACGGAACCAAAATTGGGCACCTCGATGAGAAACTGCTGAACGCGCTGGTGGGTGTTGACCTCGCCCGCGGGAATGGTGGAGATGAACTTGTATCCGGGAGCAAGGACGAGCCCGGCAACCTGTTCGACGTGCGGCGCAATGGTAGCCGAGAAGAGCATGCCCTGCCGGTTGGTCTTGGTTTTATCCGGAAGATGATTCACAATCTGTCTCAGGTCTTTCATGAAACCCATATCCAGCAGCCTGTCGGCCTCGTCCAGCACAAGCGTGTTCAGATTCCTAAGCGTGTGGACGATGGCTTCGTTGGACAGGTGGTCCAAGAGCCGCCCCGGTGTTGCAATGAGAATTTCACAGCCGCGCAGCAGCTGTCGCTCCTCGCGGTCTTTGTTCGTGCCGCCGATGGCGACTTGGACGCGGTACTTGGGAAGGTTTTTCAACAGGCTGGTGGCCGCATCGGATATCTGCATGGCCAGTTCGCGTGTTGGAGAAATGACGAGGAGCGAGATGCCGTCTCCAGGCGCACGGTTCTGGGTGATCATCGTCTGGAGGGCCGGCAACAGGAAGGCAAAGGTTTTGCCTGTGCCCGTCTTGGCTTGAACCAGGCAGTCGCTGCGGCTTGGCGGCAACAGCGTATCCAGCGTGGCTGCTTGAACGGGGGTCATGAATTCAAACCCCAGATCTTCCGTAATCGTCTTCACAATCAACGGGTGTACCAGATTCTTCTCAGTGAGCTCGGCAAACTTGCGGGTGTCCAGGGGAACAGACGAATTGGGCAAGCCAGGAGTCGAGGCGCTGGCACTGGCAGCAGGCTTTGCTGGTTCTGGTTCTTGGCGCTCAGGAATGGCCGCAGACAGCGCTGAAGAATCGGGCCGCTGCGCAGCCTGATTGCGGTTGGATGCACCGCGATGCGAGCCACGTCTGTTGCCACGACGGCGACCGCCTCGTCCGCCTCGTCCGCTGGAATTTTCCATCATATACGCAGTAAGCGCAGTTCTAGACAAACAGCAAAAATGGGAAGAACAAGCAGTGTGGTTGTCTTGTTGTTTTTATTAGCTATCTGCACGTCTGTTGAAAATGTACAGGAGTATTTCGTGTGGTAAAGTAATGGGAGGAAATTGGAAGTGGAAAGAGATGGCATGTAGATATCAGGTTTTCTTTTTTTGGGCTGTTCTTTCACTTTGCAGAGATTATTTCGAGATTGTGCCACTGTTCACCGCTTTGTTGCGGCCGGACTTGGTTAGCGCTGTTCTGCAACAGTAGTGGAGGCTCACAAAAGCTTCGCTGCTCTTTTCCGCTTTCAGGAGCCTCTCGCAGCAATGAGATACGAGTAACTAACAAAGCCGACACTAATCGACTTCATCAATATACGGAGTACGGAGTACTCGTGTGCTTTTCTTTGTTACCAGCCTTCTTGACATTGTACTCATTTTGATTCGCTTTGTCTGCGTCGCACCATATCGTATTGGTAGTCTTCGTGCCAAATTACAAGTGATATTACGCTGTACGAGAAAACGCGCCATTCGTCGTGTTGATGCTCCTTAATATTCGTAATACTCCGTACCTTTTCCCCAACTGAGTTGCCAAACTCCACAAGCAGGAAATTGTCAATTCGCAAAAGCCCACGTCAGCTTCTTTGGGGTATAATCTTAAATGAAAGCATGCCCTTTGTTATCACAGCTGCGGTGACAAAGAAAGGCACTGGTCGATGTAGAGTACGAATAATAAAACCTTGTCTCTGCTGCTTACAAAGGGCTGGCTCCCTAAAGCATAGCACTGTCTCGACGTTCCTCAGAGCAGTTGGGTGTAAGGCTAACTAACCGCCAGCCGGCCTAGAGCTGACCGTTTCTCTTAGTGGGCGTTGATACTTTGGAAGGCATTGCCAATGACTGGCACTGGGTCAATGCTAGCCTCGTGTTCTCAATTGGGGGGACGCTCTCCAGCAATCATGCTCTTTCAACTATGTACGAGTACGAGTACGGAGTATTACAGACAGGAGTGATAGCACCTGTGTATTTTCTTCGTGGAGTCACAATATTTTTGTTGGGTCGCTTGCGTTAATGAGTAATAATACTCGTAACCCCCTGGCGCGGACCACTAAACTCGCAAATACTACTCTGTATTACGAGTACTTTCCGCTGATTGATTCTCTACTCGTAGGTGCCACTCGTAAGGCCTGCTGACCATGCCCAACGAAGCCCCACCTGCAACCCCACTATGAGAAACACATCTGTTGCTTTCCGGTCCACATCGAGGATTTTTACTGGCTTCGTAAGAGCAAACGCTGAGCTCAACGCCCATCGGCTGCCTGTGCTTGTGCCACTTCTGCCATATATGCCACACCCGCCCATCCAACCCTCCGACGCTGAGTCTCCTGCATGTCTTCGCCCGAACAGTCCCAGGCTGGTTTTGTCGAACCGTTTGCTACTTCTCAACATGACCAAAATCTCATAACATTGCCCGAGATGGCGCCGCTTGGCAACGCGGCCGCGGATTCGGCCTCGGCTTCGGCTTCTGCATCTCCCCCGGCGGCTGCCGAACCCAAGGGCAAAGAGCCGGTTGCAGGCTCCGAAGGCGACGTGCAGTCAGAAGCTATGGCTACGGCACCATCCTCGACCGCCCCCTCGAGAATAATGGGTTCAAGTGGCACAGCAGCGGAAGAAGACGACAAACATTCGACAGCGGCAGTGCCTGGGGCAGCCGAAGAAAAGATATCCAAAGAAGCTCGCAGCCCCATTGACAGCGATCCCGGCATGGATGCATCGGTAGCCACGCTCAAGCCCGAGGCTCATCTCTCTCCCAATTCACTTCCAGCAACCTCGTCTGTGGCCAAATCTTCGACAGCGCCCACGGCAACCGGCTCGGTGCAGTTCCTCAGTGCCGGGCCTGCCCGGTCGGACGATGCGTCTGTCTACGTCGACCCCACACCCCCGACACCTCTAGTATCTCTCTCGCCGTCTCGCTCTCCGTCGACGGCTGCCTCCCAGTCCCGCCGGTCATCCGAGTCTTCGCCCACCCGATCCGACGGTGCCTACGACGACAGACGATACCTCAGCGAAGACGAACAAGAAAATGGCTCGCGGGCCGAGATCCAGACCATCATGGCACAGTTCAGCGGCGACGGCGGCGGACCCGACGCGGAAGAAGTGATGAGCCCGCGGCTCGAGATGGCGTCGCCCATCCTTGCGGCGCCGATGCAGCACCCGCCTCGAAAATCCAGCCTCGAACCTTTGGCATCCAACATTGCCCAGCAGATTCAGAACATGCAGGGTCTGAACCTGGTGTCCTCCTCGGCTTCCGCCTCATCCCTTAGCCCACAGCAACAGAGACGCGCATTGCAGAGCCCGTCGGGTGCCCAAACCGACCAAGGACCTCCGGTCCCGCCCAAAGATGGCGTACCGTCCGCGACGGTGGCCGCAGACAAAGCACCTCTTGGGGACCCGGCCGATTCCCCTCTCTCGCCCACCGTGTCGCTCCACCGGCCGCCGCCGCCAGAACCCGAACCAGAACCGGCGCTGCCATTCGACTTTCATCGCTTTCTCGAGCAGCTCCGCCACAAAAAGGCCGATCCGGTTGCGCGGTACTTGAAGTCTTTTCTGTCCGAGTTTGCCAAGCGCCAGTGGATGGTCCACGAGCAAGTCAAAATCATTAGCGATTTTCTCGCATTCATTGCCAACAAAATGGCAGTGTGCGAGGTGTGGCGAGACCTGTCCGATGCCGAGTTCGACAATGCGCGCGAAGGCATGGAGAAGCTGGTCATGAACCGACTGTACTCGCAGACCTTTTCCCCGGCCATACCGCCGCCGCAGCCGATTCCGGGAGCGAAGCCCAAACGACGCGGGGGCGAGCGTCCCATGGGCCCGGGCCGGCGCGGCCAACACCAAGAAGACGTCGAACGCGACGAGGTTCTGGCCCAGAAGATCAACATCTACGGCTGGATCCGCGAGGAGCACCTGGACATCCCCCCTGTGGGCGACAGCGGAAAGCGCTTTCTCAAGCTTGCCCAGCAGGAGCTCCTCAAAATCAAATCGTATCGAGCCCCCAGAGACAAGATCATTTGCGTCCTCAACTGCTGCAAGGTGATATTCGGTAAGCACAGAACCTCGCAGGGAAAAAAAAAAGTTACAGGGACCAGGAGGGACACCGCTGATTTGATTGAATCAAGGCCTGTTGAAGCACACCAAGTCGGACTCGTCCGCCGATTCCTTCATGCCGCTTCTCATCTACGTTGTTCTACAGGCAAATCCAGAGCATCTGGTCTCCAATGTTCAATACATACTGCGTTTCCGGAACCAGGATAAGCTTGGAGGGGAAGCTGGTTACTACCTGTCGTCTTTGGTATGACTTATGATATGGCTTTGCCCTTTCCCATCTTTCCCATTTGCTATTTTATTCCCAGGCTTTTCGCATGAAGATGTTCTAATGTTGTGAAGATGGGTGTGATCCAGTTCATCGAAAACATGGACCGCACTACGTTGACCATTTCGGACGAAGAATTCGAGAAAAATGTCGAGGCCGCCGTTTCTGCCATCGCAGAGAAGCACGCTCTGGCTGAACCGGCGCCGCCGTCGCCCAGCACAGCTTTGTTATCTGAAAAGGAGGGTCGCGACCAACAGCAATCAGCGCAGCGCCGACTCCATTCGCCTGGGGCTGACGAGCCGTCCTCGTCAGCCTCGGCCGCCGCTCGCTTGTCGACGGACTCCGAATCAGCCCGTCCCAATTCGGGGAGGAGATCTCTAGAAGGCGATGACGAAAGGGACGCCATCACCGGACTGCTTCGAACCATTCAGAGACCGCTCAGTACTATTGGCCGCATATTCTCGGAGGAGCCTCCCTTGCCAGCAGGCTCGCGAGGCCGAAGTCCGCCCCAATTGCCGCAGCGAAGCCATGCAGCAACGCCGTCGACTGACATGACCAGCTCTCGTGATGCGAACCAGCCATTGCCGCCGCCTTCGCCAAGCCACAACCTTTCGGCAGAGGAAGCTGCTGCTCGTCAAGCTAGCGCCGAAGTAGCAGAGGCACAACGGCTGCATCGTGTTGAGCATGCCAGCATTGTAGAGACTCTGGCCAGCATGTTTCCAGATCTTGACCGAGATATCATCAGCGACGTGGTCTATCAGAAGGAGGGAAGGTAGGTTTTGTTTGTTTTGTACGATATGTTTTGTTTTCTTCGTTCATCTGCTCCTCAGCCTTTTATTATAACTCTCGTCTCGACTGCTCGTGCATTGCTAACTTTAGCTTTACCACCAGGGTCGGTCTCGCCGTTGATGCTTGCCTCGCGTTATCATCATAGATATTCATGGCAATGTTTTTGCCTCCATAATACTCCTCCTTTGCTTTTTAAGCGCACGCAAGCGAATACCACTGCAAATAGCCCAATCAGCCTCACATTTTTTGTTGTTTGATTTTTTCTTTCGGCATTATTAGTCTTCCTTTTTTTTGGTTCCTACCGTATTGTAAGAGAGGGTTTTGTCAAATAAGCATCCAGATTGCAGTTTTGCAGCTCGTCTTTTTTGTTGGCAATCTTTGCTTTGTTGCAGGGCGATCCATATGTACATAACTGATCAAGCACGAGAACGTATGATACCTTCCTTCATTTGCTGAAGTAAATCTCAACACAAGTGTTCCACTCGTGGCATTATGATTGCGCATAGGCAGCTGTACGGCTTAATACGAAGCTTGCCAAATACAAAGTTGATGTGCATTTTCACTGTACGTCGTGCTTTTCTGTTCCGTTTTGTACACAAATGGACAGAGCCAGACACAAATAGAACGGCAATGCTACGTATTGCATGGGGGCATTAAAAGGCAAAATAAAGTCGTAAAGCAGAGTGAAGAAATGGCTCAAACTAGAGGTAGAAAAAGCAGCGCTGAAGAGCTAAAAAAAAGGTTATGAACATGCCGACCTTTGTTCAACTGAGTAGGAAACTGACTGGTCAACCGTCAGGTTGGGAAAAGACATGAACAAAATAAGAGCCCTGCTATCGCTTACAGTTCTATGAATAAGGGGGAGCCAAGGTGGACGAGGAAACGAAAGCAAAAAAAGACCGATTGATATCTCGGGAAATCATGGCAGAAGAGGCGCGGAATGGGCTCTCCGGCTCTGTATTAACCGGGTAGATGAAAAAAAAAGGCCTATGAATTTAAATGCATACGTAAACGCGCACGCGCGGAAAAGGACTTTTTGTGCATATGGACAGATACCCATGCAGAGGCAGAGATATAAACGAGGTCTCGTCTCCGCACTTTGGGGAATCTGGGGATTGAAAACATGTCTGCAGTTCACCTTGCTCCAATTTAGACCACATCCGCGAGACTTGTTTGACACTCAGACACGAGCAATGCATTTGACTATTCTCTTTGGCCTCGGCGCCTTGACAACGGCGTGGGCGGCAACCTCATGCACACGCGACAGCCTCAAGGCGGCGGCTGACAGTCTCGTGGCAGCCCAGGCGGCTGGAGACCCATCTCTCCTCAAGCCGGTGGCGGCTTCGGGCCTCGCCTACACCGAGAACCGGCAAACGGCGACACTGGCCAGCGGCATCCTGTCGCAGGCCCTGCAGCCAGACCACAACCGAAGCTCCCTGGACACGACACAATGTGCAACCTTTACCGAGATGATCATGGCCACTGGGGCGAAGAAATACGTCATTGGCGTGCAGATGTTCTGGACCGATGACGCGATCGGGCGCATTGATACGATCTTTACCACGACCGGCGACTGGCTGTTCAACACCACCGGCACGCTGTACTGGTCCAGCCACGAAGACTGGAGCACCATTCCGGAGAGCAAGCGAGACTCGCGCGACGTGATCAAAGCGGCGGCCGACGCCTACTGCGACGTCTTCAGCAACAAGAGCGTGACGGTGCCGTGGGGGAAGCCGTGTGCCCGGCTCGAGGGGGGCTCGTACACCGGCAACGGCGGGCCCAACGACAGCTGCAACGTCGGCATTCCCAGCGGCGTGTCGTTGACGAATCGACGCTACGTCATCGACGAGACCGTCGGGGCCGTGGACGTGATGATGTCCTTTGCCAACCTGCCCGACAGCCACGAGTTCCGGGTCGAGGGCGGAAAGCTGCGATACATCCACACCATGACCGTCATGACCGGTGGCAAAGGAAAGGGCGGCGGCAAGGGCGGCGGGAAGGGGAAGGCTCGGAGTGTGACGAGAAGCATCAAGGATCAGCTGGATCATTGAACACGGGTTGAAGCCAAGCTCAACAGAAACCAAAGCAGCGCAAAGGGCTGTTAGATGATACTTGATAAAAACAGCATGATTAACTGGAGTCAAATGCGAGTTAAGGATAAAAACGCCAAATGTGAAAGAAATCAAATGCAAATGCAAAAGTCCAGCTTTTTTTTTTTTTTTTTTTTTTTAGTAGAAGAGCGGCCACACAGAGATTGACTGTTAGTGCTAGGCTCTGAGCAGCAGCCACACAGAGACTGTTAGTGCTGAACATTAGCGCCAGGCAGGTACTGACTGAGCCAAAACGCTAATTGGTCACATCAATAGCAACTGGCAGTGAGTTCGATGATAATCTTTCTGAAAGACATCAAGAGAATCATATCTGGGTCAGAGCATCCCATAGTCTGGACGCCCAGACCCTAGAATCATCCCATTTTTGCATTTTTGACCATTTCTTGAATATCAGCGCACGGCGGTGGCCCTTCATGTCCGGCTCGCCGTTTTCCACCGACGCCGATCGTTGGAGAGCAGTCCAGACTCGAGACGTCGCGGCTGACGGTACATTCGTCTATGCTGTCCGAACGACGCGGATCTATTGTCGGCCGAACTGCAAGGCGCGTCTTGCGCGACGGGCCAATGTCCTCTTTTATACCGACCCCCCGACAGCAGAAGCCGCCGGCTTCCGGGCC
Organism: Raffaelea deltoideospora; assembly: GCA_019925385.1. NCBI lineage: Eukaryota > Fungi > Ascomycota > Sordariomycetes > Ophiostomatales > Ophiostomataceae > Raffaelea > Raffaelea deltoideospora. Next base: position 110,065 of record JADHKP010000018.1, read on the forward strand.
TGCAAAAGATGCAAGCCAAGAGAGCCTGGCTTGATTCCGGATGATGCCGCCGTCGCTCGCATACGCAAACTCTTGGAAGCAGCAGCCGACGCTGGCGGGCCCGTCCACGGAGACGGCAGCCTGTCTCTCGCCACTGCCCACCGGACAGCGAGAAGCGGGCCAGCCTTGCTTGCATCGAGAGCCCAGGTGTCGCGATGGCACTTTCATCGGAAATTCAAAGAGTTGACGGGCATTACGCCGCGGCAATACATGCAAAAGCAAGACGATAAGGCACCGCCAGACAAGTCGCTACATGAGGAAACCCACTGCGCTACGGCCTTGGACAATGCTGACGGTGGTACTGTTGCTGATGCCTCCAGTGTCGCTGTATTTCCGCATGAGCTCGCCTCCTTGGAAGAAGCACAAAACCATGGTGGCGGCGTGTTTCTGCCTTATTTCCACTCATTCGACCCCCTTGACACGGACAGACTCGCTTTGGTCGACTCGAACGTCTCTCGGCTTCGCGTCGGTGGCTGTTTTCTTCCCGCCACCACAGAGGGAACGGGGAGGACGGCCATGCTGGACGACTTGGACGAGGCAGACAGGAACTTTTGCGAGACTTGGCTTTCCCTGGAGAATGCCGAAGCTGAAATGCAGGCGACCGCTCTGCAACGGTGAACACGACGTGCAAAAATGAAATTGCCAAAGAACCTGTCCCCACTGGTAATGGCTGAAGCAGCCCTTCTTTGTATCTTCTTAGTCGATGGGCTACCGTTGTTGGAGGCCGCCAAACTATTTCTTCCCGCAGTAACACGACTTACAGGGGTTTGTTGTCCTGCTCATAAATGCCAAGACGCTGTTTCAATCAGCCGCACCCTAACATCAAAGATGGCTAGAGGGCTGGATCTGTGGCCTGGCTTAGCAAAACGCGCAGTATAAATTCAGCCCCTCCCCAAACGGCGCCCCAAAAAAACCGTTTGACAAAGAAGCTTTAATTCAACTGCGATAACGTCGACTCTCTGACTTCGAAAACGTCGAGCCTTTGCCAGACAAAACACCGAGAGCGTCGGTATATCTTTTTTTTGTGTGTCTTAAGAACCTGCCCGGCACGGTACGTTAGCAGATAGCTTCTGCAACATGGCAACTATCGGCGCTCAACCTCAAATACCACCTCCCATGGAGACAGCCAGGGCAGACGGGAGCGAAGTGCGATCCCTCGTCACAAAGCAGCCAGTATGTGCAGCCAAAAGCGCCCGAGGCCCATGGCCAAAGAAAAGGGTTTGGGTCTTCTACTAATCAGCTTCCATTCCAGGCCCTGACGTCCCCGCCCGAGACGAAGATGTACGAGGACCCCGTTAGCTTACGAGGTGGCTACATGGACCTTGGCTGCAATTGTTGCCATGGCACCTGTTCCTTCCACAAGTCGTGCTGCTAAAGATTGTACTTGCGCTTGGCTTTTGAGGAGTGTTAAGGGGGGCTTCTTTTTCCCAGTGTTCATGCCTGCTTGTATCATATTCAGCAAATAGCAATCAATTGGCGGTCGCTTAACAAGCAACAAATGGACAACCGCCGACATCGTTGATTCATGCCTGCATGATCCAAGAGTTCCCCTGAATCAAACATAGACGTAGCAGAAAGCCCCACCATTTCCGCCCAGCTGGTTGTGTGTCTCCTTCAGCTTGATTGGCGGGCCCAGCCACTCCATGTCGACCATTGTCTCCATCGGATCTGTGGCCTCGCCATCCCGTTTGGAACCATGCATGTGCATACCCCCGTCCGCAAAGGGCAATGCCATCAGACGTTTGTTCACATCTTGAAATCTCCAGATCCACCAGATGCGATCAAGCGAAGTGTGGTGGAAATAGAATGCAGGGTCGCCCGGCGACGTGAATGGATCACCGCCTGGATCGACGGCCGCAACATAGTGGCCAGCCGTATGAACCTAGGTCGAAGTCAGATTGGACGATATCGTCTTGCGGGGAAGTTCTTCTCGAAAAAAAATAACAAAAGAAAGAATAAAGAAAGAATCAGCATAAACAACACACTCACCCCCCAATTGTACGGCCCTTTCGGTTGAGGGGATCCCAGCAGTGCGTTGTAGAATGTGCCGATCTCGGTGAAGTTGGTGATCAGATTGTACACAATGTCAGCGGTTGCCCCCATGGCAGCATTCCGGTTTACATCGCGGCGTAGGCAGCGTGGATTAGAGCCGGTCCCGTCAGATCTCGGATTCTTGGGGATGCCCGTGCCGCCGATGGAAGACGAGGTCGGCCCAAGACTCACGACCATGCTGTCGACACGTTCTTGTTAATGGCTCTGTATACTTTTAAATGACAAGGGGATTTGATCTCTGGTCCTTTTGGTCTGTGATACGTACTCGGAAAATGGGCCGGTCTTGACGCAGCCGCCACCACCACCAGACTTGATGATGTTTGGGTTGTGGCCAGATTGGGGAACCCCTTTGTATGTCGGATCGGGCTCGCCGTTGCCACCCAAGCTGGAAGCATTTCCGTTGAACAAGGGTGAGTTGATGGGGTCTTCTGCATAGCGATCGTAGTTCATGTACTGTACGGGGCGGACCGTTAGTACGGGGAGCTGACAAAGTTGGGGGGGAAGGGGGGGGGATCATGGCGCTTCAGAGCTCTCGATTGACTTACGGGCTGGTAGCCTGTGTAATTGCACTCGTTGCGAAGAGCCTGTTCAAAAAGATGCACGTAGTACATATGGGCGCCGAAAAGGTGCGTGTTGTCGTGAAGCTGCATGGCATGCGTCATGTGAAAAGCAACAAAGTCGTCGTAGCGGCTGAGAGCTCCGGGAAACCGTTTCTTGTCTGATCGCGGTGGCAGCTTCATCAGGCACTTCACCGCAGCAACGTACTCTTGTCTCTGCGGCTCGCTCATATCGCTCCTGTGCCAGTGTCAGCGGGGGAAACCGCGTGAGTAAACCACCGGTCTGTTCAAGCTTCAGACGGACCATTCTCGGCGCACAGCCGCATTTTCCAGCGTGCAGTTGTTGTTGGTGCCGGCCGCAATTTGCTTGTTCATATAGGCATCTACATTGGGCATCGTGCTTGCTGCAAGCTTGTCGACAATGTCAAGCTTGTAGTATGGATTGCGATAGCTGTGTGACGACTGTCAGCCTGGTGTCTTGCAATCAACGAATCGAGAACCCATAACACGCTAGCTGGGAAAAAAAAAAAAAAAAAAAAAAAAAAAAAACATACATCTTGACCTTGGATGTAAACCCATTCTCCTCATTGGGAGGAGAACTCGCGCCAATGGACACTGCGTGAGCCCCCTCGAAGAGTGAGAGGGCAAAGAGAACAGTGCCCCTGATCGACAACATGTTGGCCAGGATTTACTCTTGCGCCGTTCTGGAGAGAAGATGGATGCTGTCTGTCAAGAATCGGGCAGCAGACATCGCAAGACCTTCATACGGCTCGATAGCAGCCAGGAATGAACGGAACCAGCTTGATATATATGCTGGTAACCTCCATATCCTCGCCATATTACAAGGACATCCAGATACGCAGATTTCAGGCCAGGCATGACCTACAAAGCCGCAAGAAACGTGCGAGTGATCTTTCCTATCCCACATCATCCAAAACCGCTGCCACTTTGCTTGGGCTGAAATCTAAGAATCCCCGCATTGTAAAAATAAAGGTTGCGATATAAAGTGGGTTTCATATCGGTCACCTACGGCAACAACATTGATGTATACCCGCGAGAATAACCCGAATAAAGGTCGTTTAAACGATGCCTGTGCAGTATCTGACTTTTATTAATGGCTCGGCAGAGAATTTCGCCAGTCTCATTTGCCGAACGACAGGGGTTGTTTTCCTGTCTTTTACATTGCGGTGGCGAAAAGACGTGATAACAAAATCTTGTTGGCCTGCCCTGGACCGTTTCTTTCAAAAAAGCAAAAAGGGGCCCTCCTTTTTTTGGCTGTAAATTGCCTCCCCGCATTTTGCTGAGGCCATTGGCTAACGGGTAATATATAAATTCTTCTTGTAGACGAGGTTTTTGAACTTTTTCTGGTCTTCAAACAAGAAAGAAGCTTTTCCACCGGTAGAGAAAAATCAAAGGCAAGCAAAAAAAAAGAAATATTTAGATGTTAAAAATAGAAAGGAAGAAAAAAAGAATGGACGCATGAGAGGGCTGTATTGGCAATTCCACTGCCAGAGGAAACGGATATCACCATGGCAAAGTCTCGTTCCAAGTGCTCTGCACCGTCACCCGAGACTGCCAACCGTCTCTGGCGTTGCCTGCTAGTACACGATAGCCAAGGCGACGAGACTCTCCCTTGCTTAAAAGAAACCCATTGTCATCAAATGCCACGATCAAGCCCGTGCGGGCATCTTTGTCGGCCAGATTGAGCCAGGTCCAAATGCTTGTACCTGTGGTGGCTTGGACTTCAAAGACACCGTCCTTGGCATTGTAGGCCAATCTCAGTCCAGGGTCGACGAGACGAGCCTGCGCCAATGGCGCTGGAGTATAGGCAGCGACATGTTTGTACGTTTGCGTTTCCTTCGTAGCATTTCCCACGCGTGTTGGCGGCAGATGACGCGCTGCGGTTGTGTCTTCGATCGGCGTTCCCGTTGCTGTCAGCGTGGCAATCAGAAGGCCGGCTTTCACGTCCAAGCCACCGTCGGCCGCCAGCTCTGTCAAGTTTATCGCAGCCACAAGAGTGCTGTTGAGTGGGCCAATATGCACTGGGAGAGACACCGAGCCCGGTGCAGAAACGGTGGGATTTGTCGCATTTATCCACTGCTTGCTGCTATTGCTGTTGCTGCTGCTGCTGCTGCTGGTGGCCGTCCACCACGGTCTGTTACCCGGTAACGACACGTTCAAAGCTGTGCCAGCCCAGGATACCCAAGACAAGCGTAACTGGCCTTGGACCGGCGACCAAAGGTCGCTGACGGCAAAGACACTCAGCACGTTGGAGGACTTGTTGAAAACGGTAGCCGCAATGACAGGCTGGTAGGCGTCGCGGGTGATGTAATGGCCAACCTTCCATCGGCCGCTGTATTCAACGGTGGCCCAAGTAGACGCCTGCCAGATGTCGTTGAGCTGCCAATACAGAGCGCCGAGCTGGCGGTTGGGCTGGCCAGAGCCCGACCGGTAGAAGAATATCTGGTGGCGTAGCCAGTCCGCCTGGAACACCTGCGAAGCGTGGCACCAGGCTGAGAAATTGGCCACCGACGGCGGCACATCGAGACTGGTGCTGTGTAGCTTGTTCGGGGTCGGAAAGTAAAACTTGATCGCATCCGACATCTGGGCCATGCCGGGGAGAGACCGACGCAGGGCAGCCTCGTTGTCCAGGATCCCCCCGGGCGGATTGTGGTGGTTTCGCAACACGACCACGTCGGATTCCCAGCTGAGGTCTTTGTTGTTGTCGATCACCTCCCGCCACGATGCAAGACTCGGCATGGAATGGAACCCAAATTCATTTGCGAAGCGTCCCACGGGAAAGACGCTCGCATCGAACGCACGCGCATAAGCGTAGTTGTACCATTCCGTCACGCCGTAAAGAGACCCGGCTGTCTTGTTGTCGTAGCGCGGCACCCAGGGGAACGAGCTGTCGGGCGGATTCAAGTACAGGTAGCCGTTGTTGGTGCTGCTGGGCATGTAGGTCAGGCCGCGGCTGTTATCATACACGGCACGCAGAAGAACGCCCAGAAATAGCTTCTCGTACTCTCCGCGGTATCGAAGATACTCGTCGGGGGCGGCGTTGCGGACCAAGAAGAGCTCCAGGTTTTCCAGCTCGTTGCCACCAGCCCAGACTGCCAAGGACGGATGGTGGACCGTTCGTCGTACCTGGTACACGGCCTCATGCCACACGTTGTCCAAAAACGCGGCGTCCACCGGGTACAGCGAGTCACCAAACTGAAACTCCGACCACAGCAAGACGCCCATCTCGTCCGCCAAGTCGTAAAACTCGTCAGGTGCGTAGATGCCGCTGGCCCAGATGCGCAACATGTTCTGGCGTCCCGACACTGCCGCTTCGAGAGTCTGGCGTAGTCTTTGCTCGGTGACCCGCGTCCAGAAAGCATCGGGCGGAATGAAATTGCTCCCTTTGGCATAAAACGCATTGCCGTTGACCTCAAAATGCCCTAGAACCATATGTCAGCGGCCCATTTCTTCTGCACCCCCTTTTTTGCTATCTTCGGTCGGCCGTGGGAAACCAGCTCCAGACCAGTACTCACAATTATTCCCAGGCCGCACTCCCTTGGCCACATCTTCACTCGAGACAGGTTCCATGTTTACAACAATGGTGCGGAATCCCGTGCGCCGAGTTGTCGAAGCAATGGTCTTCCCGTTGGGTGCGACCACGTCCAGTGTTATGTGGTACAGTGCTTGTTCGCCCATCCCTGTCGGCCACCAAAGCTTGACGCTTCCGGACGGTATAATGACAATGCCTGTGATGGAGCTCCCCGTGATGTTGACAGCTGTCAAATTTCCACTGATAGACGGGCTTCTTCGCGCGACATGTGCGGTGGAACGGGCTTTGCCTGTCGTGTTAACACCTCCCGGCAATTCCACAGCCTGAGCAATGTTGTAGCGCAACGTAGAGCCCCAGGGGATGCCGCCAAGGGCGTCAATGCTAGCATTCAGCACCCAATCCGCCGTCTGATTAGGGGGCAGGTTGTTGATCTGGCCCACGCGGTGGATGTCCAGCGCCACATTGGTGACGACTACCTCGTCACGAGCCGGCTCTAGCTGGTATATCCACGCCTTCTTCCATATGCCAGACGGAGCAAACGCCGGACCCCAGTCCCAGCCAAAATCAGACTGCTCCTTGCGAATGAACTGCCGGTTGGGATACTCAAAGACGTTTTCCACTCCCTTGGGCCATGTCTCCTGGCCAGGCTCAGACGCAATGGCATCTGCTCTCTGCGGTGCATTGGCAAACTCGACGCGCAGCTCGGGCTCAAACTGCGTCTTCGTGAAAGAGGAGAAGAGCGGCTTGCTGGAGTTTCCAGCGGAAGCGCGACACGCCGCAACAATGCCTGTGATGTCAAAATAGTATTGCCGGAACTGGTTGTCTGTTGACGCAACATGCTGTCCACAGAAAGTAATGTTGGCGAATGTATCGAGGCCGTCAAACAAGAGATATGTGTGCGCGGTCTGGTTCTTCCTGCCAAGACCTTGTCTAGCAAAAAGTGAGAAAAGAGGGGCCAGTTAGAGGAATACTTCATATTCTCTCATACATAGGGGGACAGTTGAAACAGCGCTTACAATCCACGGATGGAGCTTGTGTATGTCCAGTTTGATTCGGCCACCCATCGGAGGTTGATCTCGTTCAGGCCATGGTATCTGCACACAAAATCACCGTCAGACGCTTTAGCCACTTTGCACTGATATATCAATCTTTTTTTTTTTTTTGTTTCGGGGCAGATTCGTTCTTCACGTACGGGTCACCGATTGCTCCCGCAGCAAACAAATCCAAGTGGGCATGCGACGGAACCTTGCCGGGCACCGATATGTTGCGCGCGTCATTTCGCAAAACCCAGGTCTGGTTGGACAGATCTAGGACGTTGAGGCCAAAAGCCAACGGCGCAAACAGCACCACTGCGCAAGCTGTAGACAGCATTGCCAGGCCAAACTTTCGAGTTGCCATTGTGAGTCGCCTGTTGGCATATATATGGCCACAGTCCAGCAGCAAAAAAAAAACCCCGGGCGATATCATGAGTCTCCAAGAGAGTTTGGGTATGATGGCTTCATATAATCTGAGGCATGGCCCTGGGGCATGGGCAAGAAACGCCATTTGTTGCAAGCTTAGCTCTCCCGTCTCCATCAGCTATTGAACGGCACATGGAGGCACGAAAATTGCAAATGGGACAGCAAATACGTACTTACCCGGGCACATTTGGATCAATCGACAAGCTCGCCTATTAAGAAAATATCCTCCAGCCGTCTATTTATCAAAATGCCAAAAGAGAACGCCATGCTGTAGCTTTTCATCACCAATGCAACAGGGCTGACAGACTTCAAGCAAGCCAAACTCGCTGGACCTCTGTTCAACCGGCACAGAACGTCATTTGCAAAATGGTATTATGCCGTAATGAATTCAAAGATCTGCTACCTATATAAGCAAGTGGTGAGTATTAGTGGGCCATTCCGTCATCTTTTGTTGGAGGCACAAAATCTCCCGAGCCGGCCTCCACCTTCCATTCCAAACTCATTTCCCATTCTGCCGCCTCTGAACTTGTGGGCCAAGAGCTCAAAAAGCCGTGAGGAACTCTCTGTTCTCACAAAGATGAAAGTGACGGGAAAGCTTCCTGGCTCTATGAGAGCAGTCCTTGTCGACGGTCTTGACATTCGATGATCAGCAGAACCTAACAGTAATTCCAACGGTATAATATCTCATATTACACCGAAGAGTGTTGTCATTGGTGTCTAACAACTGCCTCTGGGTTTCCGGGTCGTCTTCTTCGTAGCACCTGTCATTGTCTCATTTCCCATTGCGTTTGCCTGTGGCAGCTGTTCGATCAGCTGCGGAATCCATTTCAATGGCATCATAGCCTCCGCTTGCTGGTCCGTGTAGGGAGTTATATGCATTGCCATTCCTGATGATGGATGGATTTCCGATGCGGGTCGTCGCAAACTTTCGTGTTGCAATGTTATTGGCAAAGAGCCAGTCGAGCTCATCGTACGTTCGGTCTTTCGTCTCGGGAAGTCGAAAGAAGGCCCACACAAAGACGAGGAAGGCAGACCCGCCCCAGATAAAACCGGTGTAGCCCTTGAGATCGAGCTGGTGCGGATTCATAAAATATGGCTGTACTGCATTGGCAGTAATTTGCGAAATGTAGTAGGCATTGCGTGCCAGGCACACAGTTTTTTGGCGCAGACGGGTAGACCCAACTTCGGCAGGGATGGCCCATCCCAGCTGTCCAACTGAAAGCTGGAAGACAAAGGTCCATACCAGGGTGAGAAACGCTTGCACAACGCCAACAGCTCGGGCAGATTGGCCCCAGATGTTGAGCAGGCCAATGGTGAAAAGAATGCAGGACATGGACAGCATGCCCCCAAGATAGACACGCCGTCGGCCGAAGGAAGGCATCAGGACAAACCAGTTCACCAGAGTCCCTGCAAACGCCAAAGCGGTGCCGCCGGTGTTCAGCAGATATGTCTTGCGGGTGGAGAGGCCAATTTGCTGAAAGAAGTATGTCGAGTTGTAAGCAAAGGGGGAGCCAGCAAGCACTTGTCCCGCAAATGCCAAGCAGGCAATCTCTGTGCGGCGACGCTCGGTGCCGCGAAAGCAGTCCCAGTAGCTGGTGCCGGGCGCCAGCTGCTTCTCCAGTTCGTTTGTCTGCACAATGTGCGCCAGAGACGACACGGGATCAACCCCCGCAATGGTAGCAGCACTGCGGCGCTGCAGGCGGCGCAGCGAGTCCGCGGCCTTGTCCAGCTGCCCCGTCCGGACAAGATGCCAGGGAGATTCGGGGGCAAACACCAGCAGCGGGATGATGATGGCAGGCCAAGCCCACTGCAGGGCAAAGGGGATGCGGTAGGCCCATTCGTCTGTGCGGTGCACAAGACCGGCGAGCACGCCGGCTGAGATGAGTTGGCCGATGATAAAACACATGTTGGTGTAGGACGTCAGGTAGACCCGCAGGCACATTGGAAGCACTTCGGAAGCATACGCCGGTGCCGACGATGCAAACACGCCCCACGGCAGGCCGCAGAGCAGCTCGCCCAGCATGAGAACGACAATGCTGGGGGCAAAGAAGGTCAGGAAGACGGTGAGCGAGAGGCAGACGAGCGCTCCCAGCAGAACACGCTTCTGGCCAAAGGCGTCGACCAGATAGCCGTTGATCAAAACGCCGAAAAAGCAGCCGACGCCGGAGCTGTTGCCCAGCGCCGCCTGCCAGGCCGCAGACAGCTGGTGCTGGCCACTGGCATCGACAAACTGGCCATACTTGGTCGCGAACGTGGGGTATGCAAAGAAGTTTCCGATTCTGACATCGCACAAGAAAGCATTAGCTTCTGGTCAAAGGGCAGAGAGGGGCCACAGAGAGCAAAACAAAGCAAAAGCAGAAACACGGCCAATGAACGTCCACGCACAGGATCGTGTCGTATCCTTCCATGATGACGCATGCTGAGGCCACGAGGCACCAGAAAATGGCCATCGGGTAGATGCGAACAGCCTGCAAGGGAGTGAGCTCATGCTCCGCCCGATTGTGTGCCTTGGCCTGTGCCGCCAAGCGCTGCCTCTGGTCTGCGGGGTGGCGAGAAACAAGGGGCTCCGCTGTGAGGGCCGGGTCGCCATCTGCCCGGAGAGGCTGCAGGCTTTCGCCATCGTCGTTGCCGTATGGGCCGCTCAATTCATTGTCGGATTCTGGCGAGTCGGAGTCTGATAGAAGCGCAAACGCTTCTTGGCGATCGCTCGCTGCCGATTCCAATGACGTCCGTTTGCGGCGACGAACGTCTTCCGAAGCCCGCGACGTTGACGACTCTTGGGACGACGCGCGTGATCGATCGCGGTATGACGACATTGTTCAAGCGTGGAAATTAGTCCTCGACCGCCATGACAGCCTGGCAAAAAGACTCCCGTGATGGTTGTAAAGACGCGAATGCGATTCTGCTGTTCAGTGCTGTTCAGTGCTGTTCAACGCTGTTCGGTTTTGTCATGGTAGCGATTCGACATCGGACAGGATGGGAGGGAGAGGAAACAAGGAATGCCAGGCTGCTGAAATGCTGAAACACGATGTCTGCCGTGATGACATGAGGCTGCAGGGAGCCAATCAGAATGGACTGCTTGTGTAGGGAGCAATACAAGCTACCCCCACTACAACTGCAGCACACTTGGGGGGTATTGTGGCCTACGACGCAATACACTTCAGGCATTTAGAACATTGGGCTCGTGGCATCGTATTAGAAAGAATGTTTTACTTCGCACCACCACCCACTTGACTCGTACGTCAAACTCCGTACGGTTTTCATGTTTCGCACTTTAAAGTCCTCCCAATGTACTCCGTACGTCGTAGACAGTTTTGGGTGTCACGAGAAGAGATGGGGAGGGTTCGCCTTCTTTCCCAACTGGGCCCCTCGTATTCGCTCCCACAAGAAAATACATGATGCCTCAAACGCGAGATCATGCCAATGTTTGTGCCATCGCGTTCTTCGCGTTCTTAGTCGTTCGAGCATCGCGAATCATGAAACAGATGTCCGCCTGGCCATCAAAGTACGTCTTCGTCTCGACCACGCGAAAACCATGGCGAGGCGACTCGTAAATGTGCTGGCCAGCCGGTGTTGCCTCCAGAAAGCATGGCCGGCCAGCAGCATCGGCCTGCTGCTCGCCCCATTGCAACAACTGGCTGCCCAGGCCAAGGCCCTGGTAGTCTTTGTGTGTCGCGACCAGTTCGAGATACCAGTGCGGAATGGGCTCTCCGGTCGACGGGTCGGACATGATGCGCTGGTGATGCTTCGCAAGATCGCCAAAAAAGAAAACTGCCGCCGCTGGGTTGCCGTCTGTCGGCCAGATCTCCAGCGGCGGCGTGGTGACATGGATTGTTGCGCTGCCCGGCTCCAGCGGCTCTACCCATTTTGCCATGGCCACGATTTGACCACCGTTGTCGTTGTCCTCCACCACGCGGAAGTGGGCTTGTGGGGCTGTCACGTCGTCTTGCAGAAACTGCCGCATGGCCACCCACGACTGCGGCGATGCCTTTGGAAGCGCGATTCTCTGAACGGGCGAGTCATCAAAGGCTGAAAAGTAGATTTCGGCAAGGCGGGGGACATCCTCCAGACGACCATGACGCACGGTGAACCGAGAACGGCCAGCCATGATTTGTTTCGAGTTTGATCTGTCTAAGCTTGTGAAGCCAGCCCGGAAGAAAGACAGTTCAGGACGGAGACTAAGACTTTCCTGGTTTTTCTACTTTGTTTTGAATTGCAGCACTATCTGAATTACGACAGGGCGTGCTGGCTCTTTTTTGCTGTTGTTGCCGGAGTCGGTTGGGATGACGCCGTCTGACCGACGATGTTCCCAGGCGTGCTCGTATTTCAAAATAAGCCAATAAAACCAGCGAGGCCGAGAAACAGCAGGACAGAAGCGGCAGTCTTGCTTTGCAACGTAGTATTTCGCAGCTCGGGTGAGTCATCCCAGCTACCCTTACATTGTTCTGTATGTCTCTGCGTATTTTCTTTCCACCTGCTGAAGGATCAAGTTTTTTTCATAAACCACCAAATGCCCGGCATGAAACGCTCGAAAGTCAAAAACGCCAACGCTAACGAGTCGTTGTCTTCCTTGTGTCTGCGAAATCAAGCATCGACGCAAGGAAAGCCATGCTGGCAGTTGAGCCAAGTATGTCCGTCCATCGAGCAGGCAAAATGCCCGCTAAAACGGTAGCTTCCGTAGCACATGTCTATCTTGGTGTAGTCGCCGTGCATTCGCAGCTTGGTGATGTCCACAGTCAACGGCAGCGGCGAGTCGATCGCGAGGCCTTGAACAGGGTTGTTGACAATAGCTATCTGGTTGCACTCGTGGTCGTATAAAACGGCCCATTCCCAGAAAATTTCTGCCAAGGCATCAGATCGATCTCCATTCAGCAAAAAAAGAAAGGGAGGGGGCCAATGTGGACGGCCAAAAAGACAACGCGGGAAAAAGTGATGGGGCAAAAAAAAAAGTCAGAAATGGAGCTTCTCACCTCCGTCTTCAACTTGTCCTCCAAGTCCCAGATTACAGTTGCCAAGTCCCTGGCCGGTGCAGGACTGGCCGTTTGTCGGAGATGCCAACAATGGGATAAGAAGCCCTTGCATGAATTTTTGTAGCTTCATGGTGCAGGGTAGAGCGCTGAACAGCAACGTCAAGAATCCGTACAGGTGTGTGTTGTCAAAAATGTTTTGTTTGCAAACACAACTGGATGTTAAATTGGACGAGAGAGTTTGGCGATACAGAAATGCAAACAATTGCATTGTCCTTTTGAAATCAGCGGTGCATGGTGGTCAGCCTATTTGCCAGCCAGACTGGTCATATGGCCATCGTCTTTTCTGAGACAGTTCCAGACAGGTTGAAGACGAGAGCCGCGTCGCGTTCTAACTCGTGATAGCCAAATCGTGCCTTTGGGAGCATTTAGTGATTTCTAATGTGCTAGTTCAGTAGGTTTCGATACGTGTGTTGTTTTGTTGTTGTTGCTTTAAAAATTTTACCTGTTTCTTATCTATTCAGTGATCGTTGCTTCTGGTTCATTTCAATGTTTTATGCTTTGATGTGGTGATAATCAGGCTTGTCAAGCTACAGTGTTACTTCCACAGAGGGGTTTCAGCAATAAATTATTTGCAAAGATGGTTGACAAGCAAGCATCAAGATACTCCAACATCTCTCATGCGTTTGATAGCCAAAATAAAAGCAGGCCTTCGCAAGGTCAACAGCCCTCTCTCGCCAGCTTTTTTGGCCACGGGCCTTGCCACACGTGATATTGTACGTGTGGACGAACGAGACGGCCACATGAACTAGCCTTGCGAGACAGCAAGTGAGCTTCATCACCTGGTCCATGCTGCGGCTTGCATCACCTGGTTGATATTGAATATTTATGCTAATAAATAAAGAGGTTAAATACAGCATTCCCACGGCACATCGAACTTGTATTAGACTCTCGTATCCCATCGTTCCATAGATCTCACTTTACTTTTGACCTTCGCAGACTCTCTCTTTAAAACAAAGCAAATCTCTTTTTAGTTATTTAATCCTGCTTACACCTAGATCAAAACTATAAGGCAATGCCCAGACAAGGCGAAGCTTCCCTTTCGCCCTCGTCTTCTCGAAGAGGACGACATCGGGCCTCGGCTCGGAGCCGCAGTCCCAGCTGGCACCGCACCCGAAGTTGTAGCCGGACCAGGCGCATCCGGCATCGCAGTCCTTCTTACGGCCACCACAGCCCTCGTCGGAACGACAGTATCGAGCAGCTGTTCAGGTGCATTCTAAAGCACGCCTTAAATATCACAACAGAACACGGGGCATCCCGAGCCGTTTCGAGGGAAGGCCATCTTGATTGCAAAGACCGCACTGAAAGCACTGAAAGCACTGAAAGCACTGAAAGCAACGATGAGCCAACGGCCCAGATACGCTGTGATGCAAATGAACTCTCAAGGCTCATTCTCACTCAAGTCGTCAAGTATGCTACTCGGCAGTTTTTAAAGACGCGACGGCGGTCAACTCAACAAAAAACTACCCCGTCGAGGCCAGACAGAGGTAGGAGGCAGAACAACCACCCTCGCAATGACCACGACGGCCACGAACCAGGCAATGCAAGCATGGGCTCTACGCCATGGCTGCCATCTCGCCCATCACATCATGCTTCCAACAGCCGACAGCTGCGAGTGGATCCATTTACACGTTCGTCAGAGCCTCACAATCATCATCCAGTTCCCCCTACACCCCCCCTAAATCCAACCTTGCCATACGACCAGCCGAGGTTCAAGCATCAAGCTCATTTTTCACGCCCCGTAATACATCCTACCCCAAAAGCTCGCCAGGCAGACTTGCATCTTCATTCATTGCCTCTGCGCCAGGGTCCCTCAGCCCAGCATGACACGCGGCCACCACAGCCTCCATTTCGCCAAGGCGAGTTTCACCATGATGCCGAGTTGAAGGCGGATGACATGTCCCACACGAGCCTCGTGTCCTCTCTCCATCACCTGTTGTGCCAGATACACGCCAAAGCGGATGAAACCGTTTGCGCGGCATATGGCAGAATGCCTCCAGCTGTATCGCACGACCGCTGTGCCATCTGCCGTGCTGTTATATCACATGCAGGCGAGTTGTTGCAAAGCTCGGTTCAATTTCGCAATTTTCACTGAGACTGTAAACGCTCTTGATCACAATTTGTTCCTAGATAGCCCACGAAATAAAGAACGCGGACATATATGCGTCTAGTTTTTTTTTCCCTCAGTTCTAATACACTGCAATTGACAATCCATATCATATGCACATATCAATCTATGCACCTTCAAGTACACTTCCGCCACATCTTTTCTTGTCCTACAGAAAAAAAAAAAAAAAAAAAAAAAAACTGCTTTCGACATATGGGACCAAGTCGACGGGTTCCCATTTATATCTTGTCAGTCCAGCGGCCGTTCGTGCGCCTCATTCGCACAACTTTGGCAAATGCAACAAAGCTCGCTCCAACAAGGAACAGGAGAGCACAGTACACCTTTGCCCCGAGATAGTTGCCGTGCATTGCGGTGATGATGGCACCGGCCACGGGCGGGCCGCCGAGGTTGGACAAGCTGATCACCGTGAAGCCCAAGCCAATGCGCTGGCCCATCTTGCTCATATCCGTAGTCAGACTGGACAGGCCAGCCGGAAGCAGACTCTGCTGAGCACCGGCAAAAATCCCGTAGATGCTGGCCCATGCGTACACGCCTTTCTTGTCATGCACCGCCAGCCAGGCAAAGCTGAAAATGGCCGACGTATACGCCAGCGGATACACCAAACTCAGCGGGCCGAGCTTGTCTGCCGTATATGACGAAATGAGGCGGCCAAACGTGCCAACCCCGCTGAAGATGAGAAGAAGGTTCAGGGACTCGGGGTAGGTAAAGCCCGGATGGATGCCATAGCGGCCAAAGGGCGATATGTAGTAGTACGTGACGAACGTCCCGGCAACGTTGAAAAACTGCCCGGCCAAATAGAGGCCGAACTCGGGCTCCAGCAAGGCGCGAAAATCAATCAGCGGGCCCGATACCCGGGGCCAGACACGCACTCGCATGGCCAAGCCCACAACCACCAGCATGGCCGTCTGCGTGAATCCGATGGCGCGCATCGTCCAGGCAAAGCCAACAGAAGGCAGCAGCTGGCGGGCCATGGCTGGGAAGATGAGCCCGCCGGTGACGTTGCCGCACGTGACAATGCCGATGGCGAGCGACCGACGGCGCCCAAAGTACGTGGCGACAACGGATATGCAGGGGCAGCACAGAATCCCGCCCCCGATGCCGACACAGATGCCCTGCGAGAGCATCAGCTGCCAGTAGCGCGTGCAAAACGACGCTGCAAAGATGCCGGCGACCTGGAAGAGCGTGCCCAGCCAGTAGCAGGAGTAGAAATAGCCGGCGTCGCCGATGCGGCCGCTGACCACGCCGAGGAAAAACGACAGGAACACCTGCATCACGCCAATCCATGATATGGTGCTTCGTGACAGCGGCGCCAACGCTTCCTCGTAGTATGTCTGGAAAATGCCAAACGAGTAGACAAAGCCCCACGTGTTTGTAAACACAATGTGTGTGCCAATGCCTGCCGCCAGACGTATCAATATCCTTGATCAAGAAGTAGAAAAACAAAAAAGGGGACAGGGGGGGGCGGGGTTGACATGATGTGTCCCATACATGCAATCCAAGCAGCCCAGCCACCGTCTGGAGGCGGCCCGATATCGGGTGCGTTGGCCACGGACGACTGCCGTTTCGACCGTTGTTTCCGCCACGCAGAGAGCCGGCCTCCGCCTCCGCCGCCGAGGTTTGCGGCAGCTTCGCCGTCTTCCGGAACAAAAGCTCCGGACAGAGGGCCATCGGCGCCGTGAGGGACACTTTCGCCACGGCCGTTCGCACATTTCTCGAGGTCATCTTTGCAAACCTGGCGGTCGCTAACGGTCTCAAAGTGCTCCTGAATCTCGGTGCCAGAGTCCTCACCGCCGAGACCCTTTCTCTCTTCGTTTGCTTCACTTGTTGTTGTGGTGTTTGTCATAGTGCACGTCAAAGGCCATGGGGTCTAAGAAAAGCAATGCTCTAGTGGGAAAGGGAAAACATCAAAAGGCTGAAATGTAGTCTTGAGGAGGTATTAATACAAGGCGGGAATCAGGGAGTTGTGACTCAAAGCCCTGAGAGTAATACGACGTACTCCGTAGAAGAAGCAGAAAGGCCAGTGCAGTTTAAATAAGGGCTAGGCTTTCTGGGGACTACGGCCCTTTTTTACAGGCTCAAATCTCGACTCTCTGAGGGGTTGCACATCTTTATCTCTTCCGGCAGCCGTTTCTTCTTCTCGTGACTCTGTCAAGGCCTTTCTGGATGGGGCCGTTCACGGATGTGGAAGCCGTCCGACAGCCGGCCTTGCATTGCCACAAGAAGCAAGATTGAGCAGTCGGGGAACTTTAAGCGCCCGCTTTTTTAGAACTCGGCCTCTGTTTGGTGGACTAGGCTTTGCTGTGTCCGTAGTGCGGATGCACCTGCTTATCCGGGGAAGACAAGCGCTCTCCGGGTTTGCTGTGCTATTACTCGTACGCACTAAATTGGTGATTCCATACATCAATTGACACACACTTCTCACAACGCCATCCAACATACTCGTAGTAACACGGTCCTTGAAGACCTCAGAAATAAATAAAGGTGAAGCAAGCACGAGCGAATTAATAAAATAATAACAACAAAAGTTTTACACATGAGACGCAAGAAAAGAAAAACGGGTAGAGTGGAAAACGTAAACAGGGTATCAAAAGAAAACGAAGTAAAGCTGAACTGACATGAAAGGGGAAAGGGGTCAAGGGTGTTGAAGAGGGCAAATTTATAACGGATTAACGATAGTTGCGCCCCATTAAGACTGTCATGGGAGATATCGGCCGCGATCGTGGCGAGGGCCGAGACAGCCTACGAGACGAACGACTTCGGCGCCGACGGCCAGAGGAGTCAATCTCATCACTGCCACTGATGCTTCCATCGTCGTCCTCGTCATCTTCCCACTCTGGGTCATCGTCACGATAACGCAGGCTACTCAGCAGATCCAGCGATAGTGGGGGGTTGAGACGATGCTGTGGCCAGATTCCGCTGTCTCTTGGGCCGGTCGATAATCGCGACGGACCACCAGATTCCTGGGCCGGCAGCATTTGCAAAATTTGACGGCGCGTACGCGAACGCTGGTCAACCATGGCGGATCCCACAGCGGCGGTGTTGCTGCGCGTTAACGGCCGCGAAAAGTTGTAGCTGATTGGCGGCCGCCGACGAGTGCCGGGCGAAAACGAGGATCTCAGCGAAGACGAAGGCGTGGTCCATCCAGATGTCATGGATGTCGGCGCTCTTGAAGAGCTCGCTTTGGACATCTGCGCAGCTTTGCGGACACGCCGCGCTGTGCGTGAAAGTTCCCGGTCCGTGTTCGGGCCTTCAGACGTCTTGTTGGCAGGTTTGTCGGTCACAGTTGAGCTGTCCAGTGAGGCTCGTGTGTCTTGGTTTACGTTGTTCTTTGAAGAGAGCCCAGAGGTTTTTGTTCCACTGGCTCTCGTGGACGATTGAGATAGTGCCTGGCTTGTTTCGGCCTCAGACTGGCGCTGATCGATGTCGTCGCTCGGCCGTTGCGAGATTTGAGAGAGGGTCTCTACAAGAGTGGCGCGGGGAGCCTCCAAGCTGTCTTCTGCCGTTCCTGGCTGAAAGGCGGTTTCACCCTTGGTTGCAACTAGTGACTTGCGGAGATCTGGCGGTTCCATTAAAAGAGGGCGAGCAAAGGAAACCGAACGCGTGGGTGGTGCAAAGGACGTTGTGAAAGTCGAATCGCGTAGCGTGACCATCATTTCTCTGACCAGCTGCTGTGTTGCCGGAAGCGAAGACGAAGAAGCCGATGAAGAAGGCGATGAAACCGTCGGTACTGAATCACTCGGCGTCGGCGCTGGCAACAAGGACACAGATGATCTCCGTGGGTTTTGGCCCAGCGGTAAGTTGTCGTTGCCAACGTTCAGCGAGATGCTCGGATTCGCATCCCTTTGCAGCTCCTTTCTCTTCTCTTCTGCGTTACCGTCTGTCACCGTACCGATTTCCTGAGACGCGTCATTCGCATTATCACTGGCATCGGTCTTGTCTATCTCCAACCAAGATGTCGCCATTGGCGGTGTTAGCTGGCTGGATCTTCTGTCCTTATTTTGAAACTCTGGCGGAGCAATCGGACTGGCTGGCCGTTTTCTGGGCACCGGCTTCCTCTTTACAACGCCTTGGCCTGGTGTGACCGGTTTGCGTTTGATGGCTTTTGCACCGTTCACTCGCCGGCTGGCTGGGGACTCGCGGAGGGACGACGATGGGGGGACGCCGTTGTGGTCGGCTGGTTTGTTTGGCGCATTGGGAAAAGCCAAGGGAGTTGGCACCCGCGGCACAGGAGGAACTATTGATGCAGGCCGCAAGACAAATGGGGACAAGGGTGTGGATCGCATGGCCGAACCATTATCCAATTCGTGGCGAAACCCGCCGTGCTTAACTTCGCTCCGGCTCGCAGGCACGCGTTGACTAGATAACGACCGTGGCCTGCCCTTGTCAGAAAAAGCCTCTTCCTCGTCGTATTGAGGCTCCGGACTTGTGTTCTCAATGCTCGTCAAGCTATGGTGATGGTCGTTGGATTGTTTTGACACCAGTGTGTTGTCCAGCTGCGCTGGTATCGAATCGTCTCGTTGGTCTGCGTCTGGTTTGTAGAGAATGCCGGAAAGGGGCTGAGTGCTGCCTTCTGCGTCCTCATTCTTTGAGGCCAATGCTGTTTTGTCGCTTTCATGGTTTTCGCGAACCGAGCTGACACTTGACTTCCTCAAGTCCGTGCTGTGGGATCTCCCGGTTTGCTGTTGTTGTGTATTGGTCTCGTCCACATTGCGCTCATCGTGCGGCAGCCCTCGAGATCCATCTCCCAAAATTTGTGTCGTCTTGTGGGAAAAGAGCAACCGCTTAGTTTGTGGCTTGCTTTCCTGTACGGTGTAACTGTCCAACGTTGCTTTGGAGCCGCGCTGAGATACACTGAAATCGAACAGGGCAAGTTCTTTGTCGTCCTTCTCGTCGGCCGTTTTTGGCCCACTTTCATTGAGGAAAGACGTCTGCGAAACGACTGAGGTCTTAAACGGTGTCTTTGACGTTTCAACACACAGAGCAATCATGCAAGATGCCAGGCTATGCGAGTATAACATCAGCAAATGTGTGCAACAGAAGAGGCGGGAGGAGTGGTGCAGGAATAATAGATAACTTACAGGCCTATAACAGAAATCACAAAGTCGAGGTAAATGGCCTGGACGGCCAGGCTGGCCGTCAAGTAAATTCCAATGCGAGCGATAAGCAGGCAAGTTACGACGATAGCAGCCACCCATGTAAGCAAAACAAGACGCAGAAGCAAACGAGCCGTTGTGTGGATGGAACTGCCATAGAGCAAAAGCACTGCAACTCGACGATTCGTGATAGTAAACCTTGAGCGGGCCCCAATCACATGGAGGACGATGTAGACGAGTCCACCAACCGAGGCGGCGAACAAGAGAATGCGTCCGGGAATGTCGCCACTGACGCGCAGGTTGAAATAGAGAGCGAGAACAGGAAAGGCCACACCTGACCCGGCCGCCAAGAAAAGAGCCAGAAGGCCACAGAGGGCAACAGTGGGACGCTTGCCGCGGTGATATCCTGGTCGAGATGACTGTGTCTGGCTCTCTTCCACAACGTGGGAAGACGGAGGCTTCGGTTCAATGAGTGACTGGGGGTCAGTAGCGATGATGGAAGGAGGCGAGAAGACTGTTGTTTCCACTGCCATCACTAGGCTGTATTGCTGTTTAGAGGAAAAGAGGAAAGAAATCAACTCGGGTTGAGAACAAAAATCAGAGGTCCTGCCTTTGCAATGACAGAAAACTGAAGAGATATAAAAACAATAAACCAAAAGAAAAAAAGTAAGCGCTACTTTGACGATGCCAGGTCATAAGCAGTTTTTGCAGTCATAGTAACAGCCCCGATCTGCCATTGCAGGCAGTGAATAGCAGCCTGTTATTTTTTTGGCTATGGCTCCGGTGTGTATTTGGTATTCTTTATTCGGAAAACAAGGTAATGAAGCAAACAAGAGAGAAGAAAGAAAGGCAAATAGAAGTCGAAAAAAATGACAAAAAAGGAGAAGAAGTGGAGGGAAGATATCTCGGATGAAAAGGGGGCACGGCTCTTGTCTTCTTTGAAAAACATACGGTAGAAGTTGAAACGACAAAACATCAGCCTGACAGAAAAGCCCGGGATCTCTTCTCTTTGGAATCCAAAAGCTGGAATGGCCCCATGAATATGATCTGACTGACAGCCCGCCCCAAACCAGGAAGCCTTGGGGGGGAACATGATAAGTCAAAACGACTGTATGGATACGCACCAATATTTCGTATTACTTGCCGAGACAGCCCTTGAATAGCATCGACTCGACTGATCGGTCGGCAGACTTTCCGTGTGAAATAGCAAAGCAGAAAAGCTTGGTTGGGATGAAGCCAGGCCAGCCTTGCCTAAACACTGCTGATCCACAGAAAACAGAACTGTGGTCCCAATCCGGGTATTCAAGAGGTCTGTGACACTCTGGAGGAAGGAAGATAGAATGAAGAAGCCACAGAAGCGCTGGCCAAGCAAATCGTCCAATCGAATTGGCCAGCCAGTGCCCCATCTGGCCCGGATAAAAGCTCGCACCAGGTCTTGACCCTGGAGCCCGGGTCGATCTTCAGATGGTTACGAAGCGTCCTCGTACAAAGCAATGTGCATTTCCTGGGAGCTGGACAGGGGGAAAATCATGCAAGCCATATGAGTCTGTTTGCGGCCTCGTTTTGTGCATAGATACTATCCGTGCGAAGATCTTGCTGACGGTTGCAACGTTTCGCATTGAAAGGGGCTGTCTTCTGACAGAAGAAGGAGATCAGACTGCTAAATTGGAAGGGCGACACTGGAAGATTGTTTCAGAATGAAGACGAGCTGGAATTCAGCTTAACCGGGCAACTGGCAGTCCTACGCAAGGAGAGTTTAACGGGGAAAAACAACGGCCAGGAACATTTTGCTCAAGGTCGTTTGTAAACTTGACCTGACACTATTAGCAAAGGATGCCGTCGTAAATGCAATCATAAAGACAAACTCCCGACGAATTTGGCCTAACGAGCCAGCCATGGATCAAGCCAACAGCTCGTACCGTTGGACAAGCGTCCGGGTCATATGATGTTGATGCACGACGAATTGCTTTCATCGATCGAGCTTGGGCTCCGCTGCTTCCAGCGTCTTCTCTGTGGGGATCGACACAAAACTTGCCCCAGTTCCCTGCACATGAAAAAAACAAAGTTAGAGCGCTGGTCGTTAGAAAGCCCAGCATCGTTGAGCCGTCAGGGAAAGCTATCAATAGCACTGCATCGTGCCGTGTTCGTTCCAATAGTCTAATGAACGTGCTCGGTGCCAATCCAACAGCTGCTGCAGCGGCGGGCCGAGTGCAGCGATGAGCTTTGCTAGGCTCGTGCAGTCTGAGAAATTGGCGTCGTCTTTGCCGGCGCGGAAGAGCGTCCGTCCTTTCAGGGGGTCCCATGCTGTGAGGCCCCGCATAGCACTGGATCTAACCACGTTAGCGCTGTATTACTAGTAACTTAAGACCCAACTTTAATTGCTTTAGCGTTCACACCGGGCACCTTCTTCAATGTCTTTAGGTGCCTTGAGGCGATAATACAGAATCATAATACAGAGCCTATTACCAGTTTCCACAACAGGGAGTCTGCTTTTTCGAGAATTCAAGACCTTGAGCCTTGTCCGGCTTGAATTTTAGGTTTAGAAGCTCGGTTTACTTCCATGCTTTGTACCACTGTTGCTTTTTATTATCGAGAATTATTCACAGATCTGTTACATACCGCAAGAACCGATTTTGGAAGCTGAAATAAATGGATGTAAAGGAGCAAAGGGGGTTAAACAGACAATCACAGGAAGAGAAAATGCCAGGTTTTGATATTTGATTTTATTGTATGAGAATATAAAAATGGAAGAAGGGTTACCAAGCAAAATAAATACTTTTTACCAGGTGATGATGTCTATGTTCCTTGGGCAAAAGCAATCGAGATGGGAAAACAGACCCTGCAGAAGCAAATTCTTACCGAAAAAAAAAGGTTTCCTGCAGCTGATGCACAGGATGATAGGGATTGAAGGGGCTCATCCTAGGCATCGGCATGCATGAGTTTAGATGTGAACTTTACTCGGCATGCTGCTCGAGGGCCGCGACGTCGGCCGGGTCCATATCGAACTCGTCGCCGCTGTTATGGGCCTCTGACCCATCCTCAGGCACATTTCCGAGAAGAACTAAAGCCTGAGAGCCCCTTTGGCCGGAGTTAGAGTGGCGTCCGGAGCCACTAGAGCCACCATCGGAGCCACTGCCAGAGCCACTGCCAGAGCCACGGCGAGAGCTTTGGTGAGAGCCATGGTGAGAGCCATGATGAGAGCTACGATCAGAGCTTGAGGTTGACCGAGAGCTTGAACTGGAAGCCGCACTGCTCCCAGCGTCGTTCTCCCTCCTCTTCTTTTTTTCGCAATTGCGGCAGAGAGTTTTAACCTTTTGCAGTCTTGGGGTTTGCTTTTTGCATAGCTCACCCTTCTCCGAAGCTTTCTTGCACCAGCTCATACGCCCTCCCCTTACCGCACTGAAGTGCCGGCATGTATGAAGATATGCCCTGATTGGGCCACACATTTTGAATAGCTGGCGGCAGTATTGGTGAAGGAAAGAAGCAAAACTGGGCAGTTGGGCTAAGATGAAAGCTGATGGGAAGAAACCACTCCCAAGTGTGTGTTGTGAGTGTGGGTTGAGTTTCGAGATCACAGTCTTGGGGTCACCCATCGCAGACTTATATACACAACAGACTGGATCTGGAGCAATGGAGGCCATTACCAGCTGTCCCCCGTATAATAGAATATGTGAAAGGAATGTGTCTACTTGCGCAAAGAATCAAGTACATTTTCAAAGAAGATCTAAAGTGTGAACAGGTGCTGTAAAGAAACTTCAGTTTCTAGCCACAAGCCTATTGTTCAGGGAGTAATACAGCACAATGAATTGAACCTTGGATATCTTTGTTCGGTGTACATAACGCTTTCAATAATCCAATAAAAGCCATCCAGCCTCAAAGAGCATCAAAGACTACTGGGCAAATAAAACAAATGAACACCAAGAAATCAAAAAATCAAAAACAAAACTAAAAAAGGCTAGATTTTCAGCAGAGAATCGCCGCTAATGGCCAAAACTGCTAATGATTATATCCCGACACACCTCTAGCCGATTATGAGCCTCTTGGAGTAGCTCTGAGTGTGCTTCTGCTAGAATATTACGAAGATATTCTAACAGGTCAGGTAAACCATCTACCAAGGTCAACGCGGTTGCCTCACTTAGTTCTTGCATTTCTGAGACTCGACTAAGATACGCAGCTACACGCGCATATTCATCAGGCGTGGCAAGCAACGGTTGGGGAAGTTGGGCATGCACGAATGGAGCTGCGTTTTGAGTCAGATGCCGATTATTGTGACCACCGCCATAATTTTGCGATGACTTTTGGTTTTGTTGTACGAGCTGGTAAGACAGCGGCGGTGACTGATCATGCAGATGAGGCCGGCCAGGGCCATGACCTTTGAGAGCCGCTGGTGACCGCGGCACATCTCTATGTAAGGCCCGAACAAACGCCCAGATACTTAGAGCAGCGTAATACATGATCCACGGGCGGTGGGGATCTGAGTCAGTCCGACAGCTGTATGCTCGAGTGTCGCTGCCCGAAGAGTCCATTTGACTAGAGCTTTTCTTATCTTCTTCTCGGGGAGGATCAACCAACACGAGGTGCAAAAGGCGAAAAGCATGCAAAATTGCATGCCGCGTCGAAGGCAGGGTAGCCCAGGACTTCATTCGTGAGACGACATTTGCATAATCGCGCGTAGATACTTTTCGGCCCAGCAGCCGTCTCGCACCAGCGTAGACTTGGCAGTCAATGATATCCACGTGTAGACTAATGTGTGCCAAATGATATAACACGGCAGCACTCTGTATGGGGCCATTGGAGCCACCGTGGCGGGCGACATCAGCATTGGAAACGGCTGTCGCAGCGCCCTGGTCGCCCGATAAGGAATGGGGGTCGGTTGACGTTCCCTGGGCCATGTCAAGGCTCTCTTTCCATTTGTCAAATGCTTTAAGCAAGATGTTGCGCCAGCTTTCTTGTATCTCGATGGAGGGCGTGGTAGTGTCTAGCCATCGCAGATGTGTCTCGCGATGCCGAAGGTGCCAGCCAACGCTCAGCAGCCCAGACATCATAATCATGCGGCCAAAGCTGTGCGTTTTCACTTCCTTGCCGTGCAAGGCTCGCTTCAGCCCGTCCAAAAATAAAATCGGCTTCACACCATACATGCGCAAGTTGGCATCGAGTTGTCGAACGTCGTCTGGGCTTGTGGCTGTCCACAGGTTATCGTCGCAAGGCAACGGAAGGCGGATTTCGTGTGGTGCCATGTCGGCAGCATGGCCAAACATGGCGGCATGGGTAATGTCAAAACAAAAGGCTGCAAACACTACGCGATGCATAGCTTCTGTCTCCGCCCAGCGAACCCACCATGTCCTTGAATCAAAAGGCGACGCATGATGACTATGCTGTTGTGGCTGAGGCTGCGCTTTTGGTTGCGGCTGTGACAGCGGCTGCAACTGTGGTGTCCGCTGCTGCGGGTTCTGCTGTTGTTGTTGATATTGCTGCGCCTGTTGCTGTGCGGAGTGATGGTTGGAGTCTGTGTGCTGCAGCTTGGAGTCTGATCCAACCAATGGTGCTAGGGCCGATGGCTTTGAGGCAAGCGGTGGCGGCGGCATCTCATCAGGAGGAGACTCGCTTCCTGACCGGCCAATGAGGGGACTTCCACGACGAAGCAACGTCAGCGTGACCGAATGGTATATATTCGAACGCTCGTGCAGCCGGCGCGACGAGTACATCTTCTCGTAAAACTCGATGAGCAGCAATGTCTGAGCAACCCACAGGCTGACGGGCGGTGATGCCTCCTCGGCTGTCAGGATGTCGAAGCGAGCGCTTGTGATAACAGTGTCCGCAAAAGCAATCAGTTCAGCAGAGTTGCCCGCGCTTGAACGGCCATGGTAAGATGCAGCGCCAAGAGCGATCATAACCAACAAGAGAAGCGGTGGACATGCATTGCAGGAAAAGGTCGGTTGATGAATGATGGGGACCCGTGGTGAAATGTGCTCCCAAAACTCATAAATGCACTGGTGCATGACATCCAAGCTGAGGGCTGGGACATCGTCGCCCGCCTTTCCAGTGTGGCTAGACATCGGTGCTGGAGACGGGAACTGCTTGGTGCAGCAATGGTAAAAGATTTGCAGCAACTCGCGGTGGCGAAACTCACTGATCATCTCGTCGTGAATGTCGAATTGGCGCGGCGGTGTATCCAGATGCGACTTACTAGTAAGCGAGTCGTGGTCATAGTGAAGGTTGTTGTTGAAAGGTGATTCCAGGCCGCTATCAAGGAAGGGGAGGTTGGCTATACTGAAATCGGCAGAGCCATCTTCGGGATTAAACAGCCAAGAAGCAAAGTTCTCGGGTAGCTGGACGCCGACGACAGAATAGTGAAGGCTAGGGAATGCCATAACAGACGGCGCTGCATCAGACAATCCCCGGATCAAGGGGTGGTCGCGCGAATGCGGTTGCTGTTGTGAATGTGAATGCTGCTGATGTGGCGGATAATAGGCGCCGCCACTTTTTGTAGACTGGATGGTATCGCAAGATGCCAAGTTGGTCACAGATGGGGCACTGCTGGCCCAGTGTGAGGTTTGTGGATGTTGTTGAGGAGGTGCTTGAGGCTGTACTAGTCCTCCCTGGGGCCCGGACAGATGTGTAGAACCGGCAAAAGCTGAGGTGGGCAAAGCTATGCTAGACGACTCGGGGGTCAGCAGGATGGCAGCATCCCGAGGCATGCTGGGCGATGGGTGTGGAAAGAGGGGGCTCGAACGAGTGCCAAAGGCAACAGTGTTGTCGCTAACCGCGCCACCACCTGGCCTGGTTCCGACAGCCCGCACAGCAACTCCGACAGCTCCTCCGGTAACCGGGGTGCCTGTGCCTGTGCTTATTCCGTGTTTTCTGTCCGGCGTGATGCCCACATCACAGCTCGTAGACCTGCGTGACAGCAGGCCATCCCCGCCGCCATCGGGTACACCACCTGGTGGAGATATAGGAGCAAGGGACAGAGACGCGATGAATCCGTGGTTTCGGTTGCGCGGGGTGTAAGAACTCGTGTGGCGCTTTTTATGACGAGCCAAGAGATCCGCGCGAACGAATTTCTGGTTGCAGTTCTCGACGTCGCATGCGAATATCTCTTTAGGGTTGTCTAGAAAAGACGCACAAGCAAAAAGTCAGCAGCATGCCAGCAAAGCCACAAAAAATCTTGAAGAGGGGGGGGTTCGGTTCAGCTTCGCCGGCCTACTTACGGTTTAATTGGTGTCGTTGAAGATGTTCATGACGGGAATAGACCTTGTCGCAACTTGGAAAGTGACAGGCATATTGTCGTGGAGCGTTCTTGCGACTGGCACGCTTGTAGACGCCGACGCCGGTACGAGGTTGTTGTTGTGAATCGGACATTTGAGCGGCGATGAAACCTCTTGTGCTTTGTTGGGCATCATAGTCATGGCTAGCATGGGGACACGCGAGAGAAACGTTCGGTACACCAGAGAACGAGTGTGTTCTGGTAGTTGCTCGCTCCCTGGTATAGCTCGATTTTTTAATTTCCAAGTGGTTTTGCCCTCTTCTTTAACACTTGATGATAGAGTGCTTTTTCCAAGGTACCGGACCATTCGCACAAGGAGGATAAAGGATCAAGATCAAGATCAAGAAGAAGAAGAAGAAGCTGGCCTATCCTTTGCGTAGGGCAACAGAAAAGAAACTGCGGCTGGAACGAAACGCTTCAACACGAGCAGGAAGCTAAATCTGCGAACAAAAATGCAGTGCATGTAAACATAAAGACAATAAAAGGGGAGGAATAGAGTGATGAAAAGGGAAGAAGGAGAAAAAACTGCCGAAAGACGGGCTGAAAGCAGGAGAACGGATTGATCGTCACCCATGCGGGTGAAGACGACCGCTGCGCAGGCTGTGTTTGTATTATCAGAGCTAACTGTACGTCGTAGGTAATAATAATACCTTGGGCATTGCTCAACAGCACCAATACTTCGTAAGAGTATTAATGCAGCCCAAAGCCTCTGCTTCGCAAAATTACTCGTATATGATGAACGATGGCCGCTCCAACCAGAGACAGCGCTGTGAACGACAGTTTTGGGGCTTTAAGCTGGCGACAGCCTTGTCCGTTGCGAGACATGCGAGTCAAAGAATTTGGTCCAGTGCATCGTTTTCCTTGGTTTGTCTCTGGACACCCAACAGATTTTTTATTTTGGCCCTTTTTTTTTTTTTAGGTTTTAGGTCTCCGCCCAAGTGTCACCATCTTACGAGTACGAGTAAACTCTCTTCGGTTTGCCTGACCAGAAACAGCATCCCGAAGACGCAATGCAATAAAAAGGCAGGTGGCCGCGTTAAGCCATAGAGTCCTCTCTCGCACACCCCACTCGCAACTTCCCATCCCCTGTCTCTCCTCTTCATTCTTCAACAAGTGGGTGGGGCCGGGTGCTGAGCTGGGCAGCGACCACCACAGCGCGACCGTTCGTTCCTTCCCCGCTTCATACGACGCACAGAGAGTAATGGCGCACTGCGCGCAGGATTATGCCGCTGCAGAGTCAGCGCTAAAGCCTCAAAAGGAACCCTGTCACTTTTTTGAACCCCCCACGCGCGTCACAAGTGACAGGCGCAGTTCGCGATGGATATTACGAGTAATATCCATATGTCCTTCCATCACGACACGTCGCATGTCAGTGGAAGAAGTGCACTTTCCTCTTACGTGTGCCAGCTGGTCAGAAAATGCTATTTGAGCAGCCCAGTTTCTCTCCAGCCTTTTTTTTGTTGTGTTTTTTTTTTTTTGTTCCTATTCATCCACGAGCCCATCGAAAAATGAAGAAAGAGAACATGAAAGCAACGGCGAAGGCTCAGCCTTCAATCTTGCAAATAGCAATGTCAAAGAAGTCTTTGAGCGGCTCTTTGTTCTGTTCGTGTCATAAATTTAGCCAAAGTAAAAAGGAGTCTTTTTTCCTGCTATGTTGTCACTAAC
The DNA here is from genome assembly GCA_019925385.1 of Raffaelea deltoideospora. Lineage (NCBI taxonomy): Eukaryota > Fungi > Ascomycota > Sordariomycetes > Ophiostomatales > Ophiostomataceae > Raffaelea > Raffaelea deltoideospora. Next base: position 138,903 of record JADHKP010000018.1, read on the forward strand.
CATTACGAGTCTTTTGCTGAGCCTCCCGCAAGCCCATTGTTCACTCGTCTTTGTGTTTCGCCATTGGACTTTCATGTTGGACCAAGCAAGCCGTTTTCAGAACAAACAAAAAAAAATGCAACTCTCAAGTGATAACGCAATAGGCATGGCGGGCAAACGTGCCGAGTCGCAGTTTGTCAAGAGCATAAAACACCTAAAAGGGTGTCGCCGTCGTTGGCTCTTTACGATGGGCTGCTAAGCACTTGGTTCGCTCGCTCAAAAGATCCCAAACCGAATCTTCTGGATATTAATACATTATCATTTCTGTGGACAAGAAACGAAGCGAGAGCAAGAAGAGAAAATTAACAAAAAGGAAGAAGCAAAGTTGAAGGCAAGCTGAGAAAGAGACAAACCGACTTTCAGAATGTTGTCAAGTGCTTCCGGCGCCTTTGAAGCCGCGCCCGCTGCTGGCGCACACTCCACGGCCGGCAAGATTGCTTCTAATACCACGGGCTCTGACTCTGTCGGCACAACGGGCACAGCATCCAATAAAGATACCAATGCAAAGACCGGTGGTGGCTCCCCTTCGGCACGAGCTACCGTGGACGATTCCATGAACGAGGCTGCAGTACGAATTGCGAGACAAAAATTAACATCCAGAAACGCCGTGTTCATTGAAAATTGCAAGCGAGAAGACGACAAGGTGAAATCTTACCATGAAGGAGTCGAGAAAAACCCCATAGTTGTGCCCTCTGACGACGAAAACGAAGCCTCTGCGCCACCGACTGTTCTCACCTTTGCCGTGTTTTTGGGAGACGAGTCGCCAGACCATGCACCCGTCCTGCGGGAAGTGGGCTTTACATTTTGGCGAGCGAAGTACTTCGGCAGCGGGCCGCACTATATCATTGGCCGCCGCCCTCCGCCCAAGGAGACGGGAAAGAAGAAGAAGAAGAACAAAAGCAAAAAGGGCAAAGAGAACGAGGATGAAGAGAAAGGGAACGCAGATTCTGGCCCTGTTGTTTACATTGAAGACATAAGCACGGCCAAGGCGGACCTGGAAAGCAGGTTGGCCGAAGTTCGCCGCATTGGCAGCCGCCTTTTCGTTGCTGGCTTCCATGTGGATACGACTCTGCGCTTGGTCAAAAAGCACCTGGACTGGACACCGCCACCCGATGCCGTTATCGTTGATGTTTGCACCGCCTGGCAGTATCGGCACCATGAGGTGAACGCCCCCAGTCTTCACCACGCCCTGGTCAGTCGCAAACTCTCCAGTTACGGCGTGTCTTTTGACGTCAACAGCAATGTATCTTGGGCCATATCACGCCTGTTCATCAACCTTTACCAGGAAGACAACGGCGAGGTCAAATTTCATTATGTTGATAAAGTGGAACAGCCCGGTTTCTTTGGCCGCCTTCTCACTTTCTTCCGTACTTTGGTTGGCTACATCTTTCGTTTCGCTTGATATTTAGTCCGGGAAGAGATTGGGAGAAATGCAGACAGTGAGGGTTGGGGCAGTTCGTCGCTTTTTTGCAATATTTTCTAGTTATGTGTTTATTATGCATGGTCTACGATTTACTCGAGTTCAAAAAGTAACAATAAAAGAAAATGGAAAAAAAAAAAAAAAAGCATGTGCTCTATTAATACCCACACACATACCACATATAACACTTTTTCTTTGAATTTTATGACCTTTCTTCACTCTGCAGGTACTGGTTTCTTTTTTACCAATGACCTCGCTTTCTTCCGCTCTTCGGCTTCGCGCAGCTCCCGCCTCCATCGTACGCCGTTATGCATAATCAAGTACAGGCCCGGAGAAAAGACAATGTATATCATTCCGATAATAAAAAAAGCCCAGCCTGTGCCAATGGCATTGATCAAAGGGGTGATGACTGCTGTAGCCCCAGCACCAACAAGACACCGCGTTAAATTGTTGGCGGCTACGGCAGCACCAGCACGGCCTGGGGTGATGTCGACCAGGAGAACATTGGCCGCGTTGTTGAAGCCGATCATGCCGACACCGTTGAAAAACAAGAGCACACACAGCACAGGCAATGGTGCTTTACGCTCAAGCGCCCACCCCCAGCAAAGCATGACGGCTGCCGCCACCGCGTACAAGGGGATGCCAGCTTCCAGTCGCGCTCGTTCGATGGGGAAATTTGTCAAATCCTGCTGCCGCGACTTGTCCACGGGAATGCCCACTTTGCGGGCATGTCGCCGGTAGTTGCGATTGATGGCTGGGCCTACACAAAAGGCCGTCACGATGGAGCCAAGCGCCGTCGGTAGGTAGCAAAGACCAATCTCGAGCTCGTTAAGGCCATAGCGCTGCAGGTTCGATGGCAGCGCCGTGGCGATGGCGTAGAAGCCGGCAAACAGGAGACTCGAGTACACCAACAAAAGCCCGATTTCTTTCTGTGCGGCCAGCCGCACCGACAGGAGCAGATTTGGAAGTTTGATTTTGAGTGGCGGCCGCGACGGTGGGCTCGGGGCGCCGTCCCGGTTGGCCGATATTGATGCGGCAATATCACTGTTGCTGCCCGCCATCTTCTCCTGCTGGCGTCTCTGGTTCTTTTCACGCGTCCGCCGAAGGAGCTCCTTGCTGAGCTGGAAGAAGGTGCGGTAGAAAGGATGCGGCTGAACGGAGCCATCGCCGACAATTTGTCGACATGTTTCTGGCAAGAAGAGCACCACGCCCAGAAAGAGCACAAGCCCGACGATGGCCAGAAAGACAAAGATAGAGCGCCAGCCGAGCTGTTGTGACAGAACGCCGCCCAGGACGGGGCCCAGGCTCGGCGCAAATATGATGGGAATGGTGGTGATGCCAATGTAGTTGCCGCGCTCGGCACTGCTGATAATGTCGGCAACCACGGCTTGGCACAGCGCCACAGTGCTGCTGGAGCCGGCCGACTGCAGACAGCGGACCACCAACAGCGAAGCGTAGTTGCGGCAGAGCGCCAGCCCGATGTTGGCCGCGATGAACACCACAAAGCAGATGACATATGCGGGTCGCCGCCCGGCGCCGTCGGCAAAGCCCCCCACAAACATGGGCGTCACCCCTTGGAAAATCATGTACGTCGTCACGGTCAGGTTGACCTGCGCCGACGTGATGTCGAAGTCCCGCGCGATTTCGTTCAGCGCCGGCAGGTAAATTTGGCCCGTCAGCGGCGATATAAAGGCACTCAGCGATGCACCCAGCACAATCCACCGCTTCGTCCAGGTCGAGTGTATCGAGTATTTGGGAGGCACCTGCTCATGTGGCGGTCGTGTGGCCCCGTCGTTGCCGTCGATGCCGCCGTTGCTTTGCTCTGTGTCGGCGACAACGTCCTCACTCGGCGGCTCGGCGGCCAAGGGCTGGTTGTCAGGCGTGCTCTGCTGGAGATCGAGCTCCTTGCCACTGTTTGCTGCATAATCCCGTTCGTCGACTTGCTTGCCCAGTCCACCAGGAAGCAGCACTTCGTCCAGCAGCGTTTCCTTGTTCACATATTGCTGGTGCGTTTGGCCGGATGGCAATGTTTTATTGTCGTCTGCTGAGTCTACACCCATAGCCCTTCTGCGAGCGCTTGATTCACCGTCTGTTGTAGTACGGTCATCTAGTTCAAGACGCTGAGGACAGCAAGAATACGAATAAGCCTTTTTTGCCTTTTTGCCTTACGCAACCAGTGTCGACAACCGGGTTCTTGGTGCCCTGGGCCGCAAACGGCTGCAGCGTGATTCGGTTAATAAAAAAATTAGAGAGGAGGCTTAAATGACCACTATGCTCAGGACAATAGGTAATATATCCCAATCATAAAAGTAATGATATCAAAAGAGAACAGAGCGGAACATTCGTCTATGCTGCCCGACTACGAAGGCAAACATGCGAACCTACATATTTATATAAAAGATAGTTTCGCATTTTACAAGGTTTTATCAGCTACTCGTATACGGGAGACCCCTTCCCATCGCCAATGTCACGTCAGCGGCAGTACGGCACCATAGCAGAGATGGCAAAAGTTTGAACGAGTATCTAAACTCGTGAGCCACATTTGCAGAACCCTGCGTGGTTTCGGTGCCGAACTCGGCGGAAACAGCTAAGCACCACCCCCTATTCAAGCTTACTCGTAGATCTGTACTGTAAGTACAGATCTTACTCGTACTCTGTGTTCCGGCGGGACAAAACACAATCCCGGCGGCTTGAAACGGTAGCGAACACGGGAGTGCAAAGCCGACTACGAAGCTACTTCATTAACACAGCTCATTCGAGTACGGTTCTCCGCGACCTGTATGCAGTGCCGCACTTCCGCGTTCTTGCATATCCTATCAAGGCTGCGCTTAACATTGCTGACATGGCATGTGATCGGCCCTAACTTTACGCAATACCACTTTACTTATCAAACAAACATGGTCGCTTAATGCCGGGAGCCCATCTGTGGTTGTTGTTCCCAGTCCTCAAGATGACGAGCACGCAAGTCCGCTGTTCACTTTGATGGTCTTGCACAATATAATACGCCTTGACATTGTCGCCCAGTGTAACTTGTGAGTCTGCATAATCAACATGGCAGACAAAGAAATATAAACGAAAAAGGAACCGTAGTTTTTCTCCCCGGTCAGAAATCAACAAGAACCCCCAAGAAACGCCGTGTTTGGTTTTACGCCCTTTTCGAAACCCTTCCGCTACTCCGCTTCACCGGCTTTCCCGCGTCCCGCCTCCGCTGTGTCTGCTTCCTCTGGTTGGCCGTCCAAGTCAATATCTGCCGCGGCCTGACTCAAGCCGTCCTCGGACGTCTGCGGCCCCTCGGCTTTGGGTGCAGCCTCGCCGTTTCGAGCCTCTGCATCTCCGGCAGACGCCAGAAAATAGTCAACCACCTCGAATTTGTCGTGGAGGCTGGCAAGGTCCAGAGCGACGTAGTTTTTGTCGTTGGCCAGAGCCGGCGATGCGCCATGCTCAGCCAGCAGCTTGACGACCGGTAGGTGTCCGTTCATTGCTGCCCAGTGCAAAGCCGTGTTCCCGTACGCATTCGCAGAGTCCAGAAGGTCACGCCGCACTGCTTCTTCGCTGTTCCTGACCTGGTCAAGAATGTACCGAACAACTCCTAGCAGACTTGTCAGAGCCTCGCCAACCTCGGAGCAGATATTCCCACAGTTTTTGTTTTTCTCTAAAAAAAAATACAATAACCAGAAAAGAGTACCACAAACCTTCGTGTCCGTTTCCTGCGGCCATGTGAAGACAGGTGTTCTTGCCTTCATCCTTAGCCGTCGCCAAAACCGCTGCCACCGTAGTGGCTGAGTTGCCGTCTGATTTATTTGCCAGTTGAGTGAGCGCTTCTGAGAGCTCTTGCACGTCTCCGGCACGAGCAAAATATATTATATCGTCAATTTCCTCTTCTGATAACTGTGGTGGCGCCATGGTGCAGTTGGCATGGTTGTTGTGGCTTGCATCTCTACGAAGTCTTTATCCATTAAAAAAAAAAAAAATTTGAACCCATCTGTACAAGCGGGCGCAAGTTGGTGATGTTAGCGGGGCCGGACCGTGTCAATTTAACTATTTAGCACTGTGTATTAACAACATATTAAGGATGCTCGTAGGCTTCACTCGGTCTCTTAAGAAAAGTTTTAACACCCTTTTTGTGGTTTGACCCCCAACCAGCATTCCGGAAAGCTACTTCAAGCAGGGCTGTCCGATAAATTAATGCTTTGAACTTGAGCAACACCTCATGGTCACGACCAGTTTGGGGCATTAATCCTGTATTAGTCTTCTGTTCAGCCATGCAGTCAGATCGCCATAGTCATCCGCCGACTGGATCTCAGCCTTGACATTGAGCATCAACATGGTTTGTATCTCGTGGCATTGCTGCATGGAGTCCTTGTCTTGTATTCCTTTTTGGTAAATGTCTGCGAGCAGGTTCACGGCCAATTTGTGGTCAACTCTAGTGAGTGGAAGTGTGCTTGAGAGTATCCATGACAGCTTGTCCCGACTTTCGTGAAACATGAGGTCCCGGCTGCGAATGCCCAGCCATTTCATGCCTTTCACCGTCGTGTTGTCTTCGTGATCCAGACTTCGACTTCCATATTTGTATGTACGTAGGATGTTGATACCGTGCGGATCATAGTCAACCAGTCCGTACATTGGAATTTGTGAGTATGTAGTATGAACAAAGTGAAGAAAGCTTCTGGTAGCTAAAGTTGGATAGCCTTTCGACTGCGACATCATTAGTGTCGATAGCTGACTGGGGATGGCGGTTAGGGTTAGGCTTTATTACTTACTGTGACAAGAATGCCCTTTCCAGCCATAGAATACTTCTAGTACTTCGAGGCTGAAAGAGTTTTGAACGTCGCCTGCAATCAAGTTAGCATGTCTACCCTGGATATATCTCGAACGTTCAGGGAGTAAGGTGTGAAGTCATACGAACATCCTTTTCAATGACGAGAATCCATTGGCAGTCAACCAGGCTTAGTTGGCATATCTCTCTCAGCTGCGGTATGACGAGTATCTTTTCAGTACGTCAGTAAAGGTCTTCCCAATCAAAGAGCTCAACGCTTAATTTTGGGGGGGGGGAAGGGGGGGGGGGGGAAGGGTTTCCCCCGGTCAGCCCCTACATCGTCTTGTGTTGGTTTAATATGTTGGGAGCTGTCGAACAAACTTATACTCATTTGTCCGCAAGCAATACCGACACTAGTTGCTACCTAAAAGGCAATGTTAGTTAGGCTGGCCAACAACAAAAAACGGAGGCAGAATACAAACCAAGCGTACAATGTTCAAAGAGTCACGACTACAGCGAAGCGTATATGCAATGTCGTCCACAAGTCTATCAACGACCCTCTGGTCTTTAAAGAGTCTGCGGTGCTGGTAAAATATGTTTCTAGTAGTCCCGGAGAAAAGTTAGAGGCCTGATGAGAATACCTGATTCGGCTAGTTTTCGGAGATACCTCTTTGTCACAAATGTTCCAGACATGAGAGCCTGGTGCGACAATTGAAGTATACACAGAATCTGAGCTATTACAGCCGGCGTCAGTCTCCGATCATTGCGTATTGAGCACGGCTGGCATTCGACATACTAAATAGTTTGCTCTCCACGGCCGTCTTCCCAGGAAACGATACAGACCCGAGACGAGCTTCTCTAGCGTTGCTGCCGCTTAAGGTCCTCGGGCCGTGTGTCAACAGCGAATCGAGTTGGCCCTTTGCTTTTCCTGGTCGATGCGTGAACGGGAGTGTCAGACGCTCTAGCTTATTCGCATTATCAATGACAGATTCCAGGATATGTTCAAGTTTGACAACAACTGATCCAGTTTCAACAGAATACACAGAACTGGTTGAATTTGACGTTCCACTGAAACTCGAGCGCTCAAAAGACGTTGCAGTAGATGATGAAAGCAAATTGCCGTTGTTGGCTTGGGAAGTCAACGGCTCCAACATTTTGGAGTACAAACTCTACATGGTGAGGTTGAAATGGCTTTTTTTTTTTTTTTTTTCAAAAGTCCAAGCAACAACAAATCGTAAGAAACTCGAAGAAAGCCACTCTATTTTATTAAAGTCATCTAATTAACATTTACCATTCGAAAAGGAAGGAGCATCCAGCTTTTTACAGAATATTAGAATCGACATTAATGGAGGAAGGAAGGGTGTTGTCGTTGCCTTTCGCTCATAACGGCAATTCTGTGGAACCCTTCACATGGCAAAGCTACAACGCACCTGCTGCTGTGGTTTTACGGGATTAGCGCGTACGAGTACGTTGTAATATTGCCCCATATTAATACTATTCGTGTGAAGCGGTGAGCTAAAAGTAAGCTGCTATCGCATTCTCAACAATTTTCCCCTGGCGATAATATTACTGCGAGAACAGTCTGCATCTACGAATACGAATACATGCAATGATTCAGTCTGATTTATATTTCCAAGTTCCAGCATTCACCTAGAAGGAGCAGAATTTTAGTGAAATTGACCCATGCGCCGTGAAATATGGTTCAAACACGTTCTTCCGTCGAGACAAATGACACCTCTCACTCGATGTTGAGGAGCAAGAAACGCGAAATCGGCTCCAACTCTGACGAACGGTCGGCGAAGCGTATTCAACTGCCCGAGAAAACAGATTATTCGCGCTGGCGGCTAAAGGACGATGAAAACGGCTGCCAGACATGGCATTACTTGGAAGATGACAACCAAATAAAAGAATGGCCGCAGAGTGATGCAGACAAATACTTTCTGGGGTTGCCCCTGGTAAGCTTTTCAGATCTGCACCAATGGCTATCTCGATTTATTATGACGAGACTAACAAATGTCCTATTTCCTTTGTGTAGAATTTGCCTGCTCTTCCAAAACCCAAGTCGCCGATCGAGGCCGTCCGCAATGGCCTGAACTTTTTCGAGAAGCTCCAGCTCCCGCCCGGAAATTGGGCTTGCGAGTACGGGGGCCCTATGTTTCTCTTGCCTGGCATTGTTATTACATGGTACGCGACGAAGACGCCGATTTCGCTGGCATATGCAACGGAAATCAAAAACTATCTTTTTGCTCGGGCTCATCCAGAGGATGGGGGCTGGGGTCTGCATATCGAAGGTGAAAGCTCGGTGCTGGGGACTGCATTGAATTACACGACGTTGCGAATTGTTGGCGTCGATGCCGATCATCCTAAGATGGTCCAGGCCCGTGCTACTCTCCACAAGCTTGGAGGAGTGACGCATGCGCCGCACTGGGCGAAGCTGTGGCTCTCCGTTTTGGGTGTCTGCAAATGGGACATTGTCAACCCGGTCCCTCCTGAGCTGTGGCTTCTTCCCGATTGGGTTCCTTTTGCTCCGTGGCGTTGGTGGATTCACATTCGCCAGGTCTTCTTGGCCATGTCCTACATGTACTCCAAGAGATGGGTCTGCGAGGAGACGGAGCTGATCCGGAGTTTGCGGCTGGAGCTTTTTGTCGAAAAGTGGGAGGAGATTGATTGGGCGGGCAACAGGAACACCATTTCGGACATGGACAACTACCACCCGAAGTCGTGGCTGCTGAACACGGCGAACTGGTGTCTGGTGAACATCTGGAATCCCTATCTGCGTCCGAACTGGCTCAAGAACAGGGCAGAGCGCTGGGTCAGCGAGCTGATTGACATGGAGGACGAGAACACGGACTTTGCCGATCTTGCTCCCGTCAACAATCCGATGAATCTGGTGTGTTGTTACATCCGCGATGGCCCCGATTCGCATTCGGTGAAGATGCATCGTGAGAGACTGCACGAGTTTCTTTGGGTCAAGAACGAAGGCATGTTGTGCAACGGGACCAACGGCGTCCAGTGCTGGGACACGGCGTTTGCCATCCAAGCCGTGATGGATGCCGGGCTGGAGACGGACGAGCGCTGGAAGCCGATGTTGTTGAAGGCGCTGCACTTTTTGGACAGCCAGCAAATCAGGGAGAATTGCAAGCATCAGGTGCGGTCGTACCGGCAGCGGCGCAAGGGCGCCTGGACGTTCAGCAACAAAACGCAAGGCTATGCTGTCAGTGACTGTGTGTCGGAAGCGCTCAAGTCGGTCATACTGCTGCAAAAAACGCCAGGCTTTCCGCAGCCGATCGACGACCAGCGCATTTTCGATGCCATCGACACTCTCTTGACCTTTCAGAGCAAGTCTGGCGGCTGCGCTTCGTACGAGCCTCCTCGAGCTGGGACGTGGCTGGAAATGCTGAATGCGGCTGAAGTATTTGGAAACATCATGGTCGAGTACGACTATCCGGAATGCACGACGGCGGTTGTGACGGCGCTGTCGCTGTTCCACAAGCACTGGCCGGCTTACCGTGGCGCCGAAATCGAGGAGTTTATCAAGCGGGCTGTCAGCTGGATCAAAACAGCGCAGTTCCCAGACGGCAGCTGGTACGGTAGCTGGGGCATTTGCTTTACGTATGCTACCATGTTTGCGTTGGAGAGCCTCGCAAGCGTGGGCGAGACATACAAAACGAGCCCACATGCCAAAAAGGCGTGCGAGTTTCTTCTCTCCAAGCAGCGTGACGATGGTGGATGGTCGGAAAGCTACAGGGTTCGTTGCTCTTTTGTTTGTTTGTTTCTTTGTTTGTTTTTTGACTGAGAAGGGCGAGCTGCTAATACAGTGTAGGCTTGTGAACGTTCCGTCTACGTGGAGCACCCGTCGGGTTCGCTTGTTGTTCAGACGGCATGGGCACTCATTGGACTGATGAAAGCCAAATATCCCGACGTGGCACCCATCAGAGCTGGTATCAAGCTTATTATGGAGCGGCAACAGCCCAATGGCGAGTGGCTCCAGGAAGCAATCGAAGGCGTTTTCAACAAGAGCTGCATGATATCGTATCCGAACTACAAGTTTCAGTTCACGATGAAAGCTCTGGGGATGTTCTCGCAGATGTATCCCGATGAAGTTGTCGTTTGACCTACTCAGCTGGACGTCTTTGAGATACGAGTAGTGAAAAAAAAGGAAGGACGGAATCGAACAATGGAAAAGATGGAGAAATAAGGACCGGAGGGAAGGGGAGGTGAGGGAAACCTGGTCTGTTGTGGCTGTTATTACGACGTATTATTATGGATATTACTTTTACGAGTCGGTCGAGGAAGTTCTATCGGAAGGTTTAAGCAGCAAAAACATAGGTTATATTAGCTGCTGTGGGGCGCAGTGCATCCGCCAGGTCCGAGTAAAGACATTAATATTAGTGGGGCGCTGGCGACCTAAAAAATCATAACCTCACACGCAAAGAGTGGGTGCAAATAGACTGCACCCAGCAAAAAGCGACAATGCGATCGTCAAAAACCGCCAGGGCGCCATAAGCCGGAGGCCCCGGATTTTCTTGTGGACTGGTGAAAAATCTCTCTCTGATATTAGCTGGTTTTCTCTGTCTTTTTGTCTTTTCGATGGCGTCGGTACCGGCCAGAGCATTGCCGTATTCTGTTTTGCATTCTCGTCGACTTTGATTCTCGTCTCGCTCGTTCCAGCTGTTCCGCGTCTTTTGTGCGTGTGCGTGTGCGTGTGCGCGTGTGTGTTTCTTTGAGATCTCCCTCCTGCGGCTGGTGGCAACGCGTGCTTGTGGAAATGTCGACATATGTCTCGCAAGGCTTTGCGTGCATTTGTGGCTTATGGAGCTGTTTCGTGTTTCTTGTGCAGGGCATTGGGGTTTACCAGATGTGCGTTGGAGCTAAAGCACAATTCTCTTTTTTTTTTTTTTTTGGTTCTTTTTGTGCACTAGCAGCGACAGCTGACCACGTTGCATCGTCTTTTAGATTCCGGCATTACTCGTCTCCGCCCCGACGCGCCGCTGTGGAAAGCCTCCCCGATGAGGCGGTCCCCTATGTGACGATCATTCGGCCGGTCAAGGGCCTCGAGCCGGCGCTGTTCGAGTGCCTGGCGTCGACCTTCCGGCAGTCGTATCCGCGCACGCGCCTGAGCGTGTATCTGTGCGTGGAGGACCGCAGCGACCCTGCGTATGCGGTCTTGGAACGCGTGGTGGCGGCCTTTCCCGACGTGCATTCCCGCATCTTTGTCGAGGCGGAAGATCCGCTGCTGCACGGGCCCGCCGGCCACGCCCACAACCTGGGCCCGAATCCCAAGATCCGCAACATCAGCCAGGCCTACCGCGAAGCCCGGGGCGACGTCGTGTGGATTGTGGACTGCAATGTCTGGGTGGCCAGCGGCGTCGCCGGCCGCATGGTGGACAAGCTGTTTGGGTTCAGGCGGGCAGCAGCCGAGGCAGGCGTGGCAGCGACGGCGAAGCCCTACAAGTTTGTGCACCAGCTGCCGCTGGTGGTCGACATCACCGACCAGACGCAGTGGGCAGCGCTGTCGGCCATGCCGTCGTGGCTCGCCGTCGGGGGCGGCCGGCTCGACGAGATGTTCATGGCCACGACGCACGCAAAGTTCTACAGCGCCATCAACGCCGTCGGCGTGGCGCCCTGCATTGTGGGCAAGAGCAACATGTTCCGCAAGTCGCACCTGGACCGGCTGACGGACCCGGCCGAGAATCCGTCCGTGCTGGCCAGCGTCGATGCCGCGCGCGGCCGCGGCGTCGACTTCTTTTCCTCGTACATTTGCGAAGACCACCTGCTCGGCGACCTGCTCTGGCGCTCGCCCGTTCCGGGCTTCCGCAACCACGGCCTCGTCTCCGGCGACCTGGCCATCCAGCCCATGGCCAACACGTCCGTGCGAGCCTACATTGCCCGCCGCGTGCGCTGGCTGCGCGTCCGCAAGTGGACCGTCCTGCTCGCCACCCTGGTCGAGCCCGGCGTCGAGTCGCTGCTCTGCTGCTTCTACGCCGCCTTCGCCCTGACCACCCTCCGCGACCGCCTGCCGCTGCCGCGCTGCCTCCTCGGCCTCGTGCAGGCCTCGTGGCCGTCGATGCTCCGCTGCTGGCTGCTCGGCATCGCCGTCTGGATGGCCGTCGACTGGCTCACATACCGCAAGCTGCACTCATGTCAAAGCATCGAGGTCGACGAAGCAAACTTGCCGGCCACGCCGGCCTTTGCCCGCGGATGGCGCGCTCGCTCGGCCACAGCCGCAAAGCCGGCGCTCTCCAATGGCAGCTGCAGCGCCAGCAGGGGCAGCAACGGTGCCAACGGACCCAATGGACCCAGTGGAGCCATTGGAGCCAATGGAGCCAGTGGACTGCCGCCTCGGCCATTTCTGCAGTGGCTCGTTGCCTGGGCAGGCCGTGAAATGCTCGCTCTTCCGATCTGGACCTGGGCCGTCCTCCTAGGCACAACGGTGTCATGGCGCGGCAAGGCCTTTCGCGTTCGCATGGACATGAGTGTTGTTGAAATAGGCCGTCCTGGTGAGGCGGAAACGGCGCCAAAAAGGCCCCCGTTCTTCCCCGACGTCGATGCTGGTGACCACCAGATCCGACGGCATGGAAAGGATCGCGTGGATTGATGATTGATCACAAAAAAAAGGGAAATGTCTATAGATACCGCCTGAATGAAATAAAAGGAAAGGAGACGAATCAGATGCATCGCATTATATTTCATCTAAAAGGGAATAGAGCTTGCATGGCATTTTGCTGCCGATGTACGGACTTCAAAATACAAAGAACTCCGTAAAAAGACGGAAAGAAACCCAGTCTCAAAAGCAATCCTGTTCGCCTATGCTATAATGATATTGTGCATAAAAAAGTAAGAGCAGGAAACGTCTGCTTAATCCGAAAAAAAAGCTCAAACCCAACACAACAGAATCCATCTACCACCGTTTGACGTCAACACCGTCCGGTGGCTGGACCGGTACCTTTTGAGAGCCAACCGACGCCCAGTCTGTGCTAAGAGCTGTGCCGTTGCTCTCCAAAAAGCTCTTCTGCATTGCCCGCTGTTGTTCTGGAGTGCTCGTCGCATACAGCTTCTTGAAAAAGTCGTTGACGTCTTCCTGCGCATCGTCTTCGTCAGCCACTAACTTGTCCCAATTCTTCGGCCCCGTCCGAGAGCTGGATGGATAAGACAGCGGCACGGCTGTCTTTGCCGCTGGGGCTGCTGCTTCTGCTGCTTTTTCCGCTGCTTTGCCCGAGTTTTCTGCCGTCGTCGAGTCCAAAGGTGCGTTTGCCGCCGCTGTTGGTATGCTCGTTGACTCTTGGGCATTTGAATCCACAGACGTGGTGTTCTGCCACCGTTGTTTGCCCCAGGTGGCCCATTTCTCGCCGGCAGGATCCTTTCGGAGTGTTATTTCGATCTTGAACGGTGTGACTCGCACTTTCTTGCCAGTCTGCGTGTCGACCCGGCCACCAAGCTCCAAGACCATGGACGCAGCTCCGAAAACAGCTTGCGGTAGATTCGAAAAAAGAATCTAAGGACAATCCGGTTAGAGAGGAGTGAGACTGAAAAAAGGGGCATTCTAGTAAAAAAAAGCAAGAGGATCTTCACCAACCTCAGACTCATGAACAACAACGTCGAGATGTTCCTTGTCCAGTCCCTTGGCGTACAGGTTCAAGCCTACTGATTCTGGCGTTTGGTAAAAATCAACTCTTAGATCTTTTGGCGTCGTTTTTGAAGGAGTAGCAGCAGCGGCAGCGGCAGCGCCCGTCGAATCTGAGACGGGCGGCACAAATTTCTCGCTAGGGCGAGCCCCCTGGTCAGGAGCTGGCGCATTTGACGCCGTTTTGCTCGCCGGGTCGGCCGGCTTCTCGGGAACTCGACGAACCGTGACTTTGCGGCCTGGATCGCCTCGCGGCAGCTTCTGCATCTCGCTCAACACAATGGAGCGCCAGAGCTGGGCACGCGACCAAAGCCCAGAGTAGCTTTTGCTTGTCTCGTTGCCGTCACCAAGCGCCATCGACATGGCATCGCCGTCTGCTGGTTTGGTCGCTGTTGATTTTGCATCCTCAGGCTTTGCCAGGTAGTCGCCATCGGCATCCACGTTTGCCGCCACGTCGTCGTCCTCGGTGCGGAAATTCTTCCTTTCACTCAACTGCTGAGACCACACACAGCAGGCGTCCGCGTCCGCATAGCGCTTCATGTGGCCAAGAATCACGCCGCGCCGGTACTGGGCCTCGATTCGATGCTCCAGGCTCTTGTCGCTTTGGCGCTTGGAAGCACTGATATACGCAAGCTCTGCATCTCTGAGCGCTTCTTCGTATTGCTTCGTCTCTTGGTAGGCCTGTGCCCGGCCCAGCAACCATGCAGGCGAGTCGGATTCCGCCAAAGCTTTGGAGAGAAGCGTAATCGCCTCGTTCCACCTCCTCGCTTGCACGGCTTCAAGGCCCTTGTGGCCGCTGGTGACGTAGGACATTGTGAACGACTGCTGATTTATCGCCGGTTGTCAGCTGCTTGCTGCCGTGAAGGCCAATTCTGAAAAAGATGAACAAGTAGAGTCGCGATAAAAACGTGTGGGAATTCGATGTTGGCCTCGTGTGTTGATATGAGGTCACGTCGGTGTCCAAAGTTACATGGTGAAAGCATGCACAGAAGGCAGATGCGCTTGGCCACTTGTTGAATTAAATTATTTAGAAAGTCTGACTCCGCAATCGCTCCTGCCTTAGACCCAACGAGAGCCTTGCGGTGGTTGTTGCCTCCAGAAGCTTCTAAGCACAATGCTTCTTACTAGGCCTCGTAAAGAGCTTAACGCCACAGAGCCTTCCTCCCGTCCTGTGGCTGGTGAAACTCTCCACAGGGTATCAACCCACTGGACCGAAAAATTCCGGCTGCTTAGGCAGAACCTTGCAGGGTGTGGCTGGCCAGCTACCCAATCGAGAAAAAAAAATTTCCTGCAGACCAATCGGTGAACAGACAAACAGCTGATTCTTCAACCTCACTACCACAATGAGCACCCGGAAATCCGATCTTTTCTGCAATGCATTCGCGACATGTACGACGGTAGCTCTCTCATAGTAGGAACATGAGTGCTTTTTTTTGGAATGGTGATTTGCCACAGCGTCTTGGGCCTTCGAACTTTGGGTGAAATATCCCTCGATGAGTAGGTTTGCCATTTCTTTTTTTTTTGTCTTTTTTGGTTCATTTTTGGTTTCATTTTCGCATATATCCCTCACTCGCCGTTTGCTTTCATCCTATCGCTTTCTTTCATCTTTATTTGGTTTCAATGCTGTGTTTCAAGTTGGGTCTGCTTCTATGCTCCTGGCAAACCCTTTAGACGTGCCACGTTTGCTTTCGCTGTGATGACAACCATTTGAATTTTTGGTGCAAAGAGAGCAATCATCTTGCTCTCCGTGATTGCAATACCTAATAGACTACAACGGTATCTGAGCGAACGGTCAACAAGAAAACATAGACCTTTTTTTTTAAGCCGAGAGCATTTCTGCCGCTCTTCAGTTCAGCACATCTCTCTTTCTTTTTTAAGATCAATGCTTGCTGACAACGGACTAGCATCGACATGATATTTGGCGGCTATGGCTGAGGCAACAGAACTGCCCTCGTCAGACCCTGCGCTTGAAGTGATTCCAAGAAACTCGGCAAAGCCAACCGCTTTCAGGCAAAAATATACTTATCCCCTGCCTCTGCGCACATTCCCGCTTCCGGCTTTCAACCCTGGCAATCCAGCCTCCTTGTTGCATCTGGCGGTCGTATGGCTAGGTCAACTCCTTCTTCCGCCACCGGCTGAGCCTTCGGTGGTCCACCGGGGCGTCTGGTCGACAGAGACACGCTCTGTCAATGTAACGGACCCGAAGTCTATGAACGATTTGTGGTGCCAGGGCTTTTTCGGGAAGGGCTCTTTCAGTCGCAGCGAGCCCAGCTGGTTAAAGTATGTCAATATGGGGCAACAGGAGACAGGAGGCATTTGAGGCTTTTTTTTCTTTTTTGTTTCAAGTCGCTAACGTGGGTGCTGCTAGTCGTGAGTTGTCACGGAGAGGACTCCTTGGTGAAACAAGTGAGCAAAGAACGGCAAAACGACGAGAAGAACGGGCAGACACAAAATGGGAGCGTGGACGATCCGAACTCGAAGCCGTGGAACGGAAACGCCGCGACGAAGAAGAGGCCTTGAGAAGGCAGCAGCAGAGTAGCAAGCCAGACAGACATCCGAGTGCGGAGACGAGTGCGGAGACATCTTCCGTTCCGCCTGCCTCCCACCACCTAAACGGAGTTGCGGCTTTGCCGTCTAATCGCCCTCCCGTAGGCCCTCTTGAGCTTCTAGCGCTGCCGAATTCCGAGGCAGATCTCTTAAAGCTAATGGCTCCGCATACAAAGTCAGCCAACTCAGTCCCGTCGTCGCCCACTCCGTCACCCTCAGTTGACTGCAGCCATAATCAGCCTGAGGACAGGGTTTCGATACCGTCGGAGAACCGACTTCACAATGACAGTCCACCGCTGCAAGACATCATCATAAATGGAATAGGCAACCACAAAATAAGCGAATCTGAGGCTCCTGATGCATATGGCTCAAGTCTTTTAGCAACTCCGCTGGCGGATTCCTCTGACAAAGATAGCCGTGGAACAGCCGGGTGCATTGACGAGGTAAACGATGATATTCAGCCTCTGAAGAGGCAAAAGAGCGTGCGGTTTTCGCCAGAAGTCAAGTCCACAACATTCCAACACACGGATCCTCCCAGTCCTAGCCACTCGGGCTTGGCACTGTCGTCGACGCAGAATCCAGGCGGCCGGCTCGCTAATGGAAAAGGAGCCCCCGAAGGCTGTGAGAATTCGCCTACCAAAGCCACATCGACTCCATTGCAGCATCAGATATCGAAGTATACTAGCAGCAGCGCCGATAGGTCTTCCAATGCCACCAGCAGTGCGAAGGCGAGTTTCATGCATCTCGACGGATCTCCAAAAGGCTTAGATGCGAGGAAAATCCCAAACAAGGAGCACCTTCAGCTGTCGGCCGAAGAAGCCTTTTTTCTAGCCTACGCCTTGGGATGTCTGGATGTGGTTGACCCGAAAACGAAAGCACCGATGGCAGTGCCACAGCTCTTTACCCTTTTGCGGCAATACTCTTATTTCCCTCCACGCGCGCCATCTACGCTCTCCACCGACGATCCCTTCCTGGTGCACTTCGCAGTCTACCATCACTTTCGGTCTCTGGGCTGGGTGCCACGGCACGGCATGAAATTCGGGGTTGACTGGCTGCTGTATGGGAAAGGCCCGGCGCTGGACCACGCTGAGTTTGGCCTGATTGTGATGCCATCGTATACAGACCCGGAGTGGGAGAAACTGGGCCGCAGGGCACCACGAAAGCCGTGGCACTGGCTGCACAGCGTCAATCGTGTGCTGACAACAGTGTACAAGAGTTTGGTGCTGGTCTATGTGGACATCCCTCCACCAACAGACGAGAATACAGGCTGCAGGGACGGCGTGGCAGCCCTTCTTGGGAAGTTCAGGATTCGAGAGGTGATGGTGCGACGCTGGTTGGTTAACCGCAACCGAGATTAATGGGGCAAAGAAGAGAAGAAACCACAGCCAGCGATTTAGAACAAAAAAGATTTCATTCAAGCCTATTGTCAGCGATTTAGAACAAAAAAGGTTCCACTCAAGCCTATCATTCAGTTTTGCCGTCTCATTGTTTTGCCTTGTTGCTGTAGTTGCTGCCGTATTGGCATCTTTCCCTGTAATTCCGACACCGTGAAACTGTGAGGCAAAGCCTTTGAGGTTTTGGCGAGTTTCGTCTTCGCCGTCCTATTGCTTCGCGGCTCTTCGCAGTTATGACGTCGTGCATGCGGGTGCACGTGACATACTCTCCGCAAACCCCAACTTTCCCCTGGCAAGGGCGATCAAGATACCTTTCTACGGTCTCGCATGTCCTTGTCTCTCAAGGCCTTTCAAGCCCTTCTTTATCTTTCTTTTGTATTCTTGTTTCTCTCCCCCTTGTCAACCATGCCTCCTCCACGCGATATTTTAGAAGCGGCGGCTAAACCTTGCAGCCCAATGGGGCTAGCGGTTTTGTTGTTGATTGTCTTGGCTGCGATTTGTCTCCTTCGCTTCCGCCGCCGCCAGTTCGATGCAGCTCCCCTCGGGCCGTTGTCCGACCGCGAGGAGAAACTTGGTTTCGCCCGTGACGCAGCTTCTCAAACAGCAGGCTCTGCTCCTCCTTTCTTCATTCTCGTCGGCGACTCAACCACAGCCGACCAGGCTGCCGATGGCGGAGGCTGGGGTACTGGGTTTTTGTCGTACCTGGCTCGCGGTGGCCACGGAGTGAACTTTGGACGGAATGGCGCGACAACACGGTGGTACCACGGCTCAGACCTCTGGAAAACCGTGATTGATACGGTTTGCGGTGCGGCAGAAAGGTCACCGGTCTACGTCACGATCCAGGTTTGTGCCTTGAGCCTTCCACTGAGACAACAGTATCCATATAAGTGTTTTTTCTAACTTTTTTTGGTTAGTTTGGACATAACGACCAGAACCCAGGAAGCGGTGTTTCCTTGGAACAGTATCGAGAGTATCTGGTTGCGATGGCGCGGGAAGTCATTACAGCTGGTGGGGTTCCGATCCTGGTGACGCCGCTGGCCCGGCGTGACTTTGGCCCTGATGGTGGGGTAGTAGATAACTTGGCAGAGCACCGACAGGCCACGCTGGCAGCGTACAAAGAGGTCATCTCGGAGGACGGCGATTCTTTTAGTACAGGAGCAGCACGAAAAGCCCGCTGCATCAACCTCAATGCAGCGAGTCTCGCCTACGTCGATGCCATCGGTCGCGATGCAGCTCAACAGTACAATCTGAACGGGCCGGACAGCCTTGACACAACGCATCTAAACGACCATGGAAGCGTCGTCTTTGGCCGGATGGTGGCCGACCTCATCCTCGGTCACCCGCCCGAGCTTGTGAGGCCAGGACAGCGTGACTCTTGGACACCGGGCGAAGGCAACGACGACGACGGCATATCGGCCTGGATTCGGCCAGCTCCTTTTTACAGCAGTCTCATTTGGCACGGCAAGCCGGCATAGAGTCTCCAGCATTGTTCATGATGGTTGGATGGTTGCCATGCTTATATGCGGCAGCCATGGTTTTATTGTTTTTTTTTTTTTTGTTCTATTTGGTTGGGAGACAACTCATTGAGTAGGAAAATAAAGACAGCCAAGAAAAGAAAACAAAAAAAGAGAACTGCTTCACTTTAGCAGAGTTTTGTCCCACCACTCTGCCTCGGCTTCAAGGTACCGAATCATGCTCTCTGTTTTTTTGAACATGTGGCCCTCCCCAGGGAGCACCACCAGGTCGACATCTCCACCACGCGAGCGGATGCTGTCGCGAATGCCCTCGCTCTGCTGGATGGGCACGACCGTGTCAAGCTCCCCATGCACCAGCCGCAGGGGGGCCGTGATGCGGCCGGCGTGGAACAGCGGTGAACGCTCGCGGTGGATCCGTGCCTTCTCGGCGTCTGTCATCCCTGGGGAAAAGAGCAACTTTTCACAATAGTGGCTCTCGAGCTTGTGCGTGTCACGGTCCAGCGCTGCCGTATCGGCAACGCCGCAGCAACACACACCACCAGCAAACACGTCCGGATAGCCGACCAGGCTTTGGAGCACGTTGTAGCCGCCAGCGCTGCCGCCCTCAATCCCAACACGGGCTGGATCGACGGCGATCCGCCGGCGTGTTTGCAAAACCTCGTCATGTTCCTCCGCGAGAAAAGCAACACTGGCGGCTACATCGTCGCGATCAATCAGCCCCCACCGCGTCCAGAGAATGTCTCGGTAGGCGCGCCCATGGCCGGAGGAGCCGCTGTAGTTGATAGCGAAAAAAGCAAAGCCGCGTGTGGCCCAGTATTGCGCTATCATGCGCAGGCCCGGCGCCGAGTATCCAGTCGGCCCTCCGTGAGGACTGACAATCAATGGGGGTCGTGTGCCTGATGGCGCCGTAAATCTGGGATTGTGCGGTGGCCAAAACCAGCCGTAGACGGTCCGCGCCGGAGCTGAATCGGTTGCAGCGGCAGGGACACGCACCAGCTCCGGCGTGGAGAAGACCCGGGGCTCCAAGACCTGCTCGGTTGAGCGGTAAATCACAGTTGACGTAGCAAAAGGGGTGGAATCGCCGACGCTAGAGGCCTGGAGTTGGCCGAGGTCCAGGCGGACCAGATAGACTGCGCTTGGGGTCGTGAAGCCACTGCCGACAACGAGGAAAGATGAAGGCGACAGTGCCGCAAGAGGGTCAAACTTCATTTCCACCAGGCCAATGTCCAGCGAGACACAAACGTCTGCATCCAGGTCTGCGTACACCAGTTCGTTCTTGCCAAAGCGTGTGCCGACCGCCACAAGCGTCGTGGCTGACAGAAAGACGAACGTTTGACTGTCTGGTCAGCAACAGAGAACAAGAGAAAGCAGGTGGCAGTAATAATGGACACTTGAAAGAAAATGCGTCGAGATAAAAGAGGCATAACAGAAAAGATAGCATCATATTACCATCCAAGAACAAAAGAAGCATCGCCAAATTCAGCGTCCTCGTATCCTCGGAGCACAATGGCCTTGAGATCGGCGGCATTGGGCTTGGCACTGAAAAGCTGCCGGAAATTGGCGCCAGTTTGCTCCATGCCGAAAACCAGACGGCCGTCGGGTGACCACGCAGCCTCGCCGACGCACTGGCGATCGTGGCCGGCAATCTGGGCTGAGTCTGTGAGCAGCTGGCCACCTCCGGCGACGACGCGACGATCCGGGTGCCATACGGCCCAATGCAGAGTTGCGCCGTCGAACGGCAGGTCGGGATGGTCCCACTGGCGCCAAGAGATGCGATATCCTGTGGCTTCGGCCCCGTCCGCATGAGCGGTCGTCGTTTCGGCACCCAGCTGAGGACCGAATCGCGGATATGTGTAAAAATCAGCGCCGGACACGACGCGGACGACCTCTCCGGTCTCGAGGTGGATGGCCACGACGTAGTTGCGCACCTCGGCCGGCAGCGGATGCGTGTGGTCCTCTTGCACAGCGAGCACCCAGGAAGAGCCACCGCTGTTGCTGCTGGGATAAGCATCGAAGTCGCCGTAGCGCAAGACGGCGCTGCCCGGGACCAGCGTCGACACCGTGCCGCTGTCGACGTCTAGGATGTTGCACGAGTTGTCCCGAGCATCTGCAAAAATGATGCGCACATGAGCAGCAGCAGCAGCCTCTTCGCCATCGGCAGCCGGGGCCGGTGGCAAGACGGCGTACGCCTGTCCGCCATATTCATACACGCTTGTTCCAACCCTCCAGGGCTCGGGGAGCACCACTCGGCTTCCACGTTCGTCAGAGCCCGCTTCCACAATGGTGCTGGCGCCGTCGGGCATGGACAGCAGAAAGAATCCTCTTCCAGAATGTCTCTGATCAATTGACGATTAGCACCGGTTGGCCGCTCCCAATCTCGACTTTTGCTGATTCTCACCTCATCAGCAAAAAAACAAGGGAAAGCAAAAGGCAAGAGAATGTGCGGGCTTCAAACCGCTTGCCACATACACAGGATCGCGGCGATGTGAGAGTACGCGTGCCTGCTGTGGCCACTTCTGTCGTCACAGCACTCGGCCACCGACCGTACGGTGCAATCTGCTTGGTCACCATGGCTGGAGGTTTGAGGATGTTTGGGACATCGGGTCTGTTACAGAGAGTCGCCGTTTCACCCCTTGGGGGAAGGAGCAGATTTATATACTCGTACAAAAGAGAGGGGCAGGCACGTAAAACCTGCTCAACGTAAGCGCGTACTCGTAAGCAACAAACTGATGTCAGATTGAATGCACCGCTTGGTAGGCAACTTTTTCTTTCGCTGCCACCCAACGCTTACGGACGATTACAGATATTTCGAAGATGTGCCGGGCCAAGCCATATATGCAGACAACGGACCAGCAAATCTGCGGCGCATACAAGCTGTCACTGGAGCATACAAATTCAATGGATATATGGATATATACATGGACGTCACGTGGCATAGTTTTTCATAATGACAAGACATCAATTCGTACCAAATGGTCTTCCATAATTGTCGGATCGTTCTTTTGTTTTCTTAGCTTCCCCCGTCTCAGAGCCTGCTATGCTGCTACCGCCGGGCTGGCACGCCTGGCCAAGAGCGCGGCCGCTTGCTCCAGCTCGGTCTTGTGCCTCTGCTTCAACGACTGATCCTTGAGCACGCTCGCAGCAAACGGCGCGTATCTGCTCTCCTGCACCATAGCCATGACCTTGCTCATAAAGGTCTGCTCGGAGATGTACGTGCCCTTGAGCCAGCGGTGGCCTTCGGACACGATAAACTGCCGCCGTCCGTGCAGCACGCGGCGGTTGTCGAACAGCACGCACTGGCCCGGCTTCAGCTTCGTCTCGTACATGTTGTCTTCCGCCTCCACCAGATCGCTAAACACCTTTGCTGCACTGCGCCACCGGTTCAGCGACGACAGCGACCCGTCGTCCTCGGTGGGCTGTCGCAAAAACGCCGCCGGAAATGCATCTTGGAACGGCGGCGCCCACGCGGTCTGCAAAATGGCGTCGGAGCCCTTTGTGCCTTCGAGGACGGGCCGCGCGTGGTAGTAGTAGTGCCCGTTGCGCTCGTAGTGGTAGTGCACCGGCTTGGCCCGGAGTATGGGGACGTATTCGGGGTGCCGCAGCTGCATTTCGTACGCGGCGCGGAGACTGTCGCTGAACAGCGACTCGCCGCCCTCGCAGCTGTTCTGCAGACAGTGCAGCAGCTGGATCCGCGGCGGCTCGTTCATGTACATCAGGTCCTGGTGCAGGCAGAGAAACTCGTTGGTGTAGGCCACATTCTCGGCCTGCGGCTTGGACACGACGTCCCACGTCTCGCCGTAAAAGGTGCGCTGCACGTTGCCAATCTGCTGCGCCACATCCAGAACCGCCGTCTCCGAGTCGGGCACGCCGTCCACAATCAGAATACCGGTCTGGTACAGGTCCGCCAGGCCGCGCCAGAACTCGCTGTTGTCGACGGCGGAGCCGCTGCTGCCTCCGGCTGTCCAGTCTGCGAACGAGACGGGCTTCAGCACACTTTCCAGCAGGCCACGATCCCAGAGCCGCCGGCCCGGCAGCTTGGATTGCTGCCGCGGCAAGCACACATCCGCCAGTCGGAGCACCAGCTCCTTCCCGTCAAACGTCGACACATGAGCGCCGCCATCGTCGGTCGTGTCCCCGGCCCACCGTATGGACAGCGAACCAGACTCTGGGTCCACGGTGACGCTGTCGACGGCCGGGCGATCCGCCAGGTCGGCTGTCCGAAACCGCTTCTGTCCCGACGAGGGCGTGACGCAGTGGCTGCACTGGCAGGCATCGCGCAGCCAAAGAAGCGGCACGCGCAGTGGCACAGAAACGCCGGCCAGCTGCAGAGTTATGGCTCCGCCTTCCGCGTCCCCGTCCACATGGGCCTTTCCCGTTCCGCCAACCACAACAGCAGATTCAAGCTTGACGGAGGCCAGCGCAGCGTCGCGGTCGTCGAGCAACCTCTCACGCAAATCGCCAAGGGCCCGTCTCTGGATTTTGGTAGAGAGTCCCGAGTCGCTTGGTTTTCGGCCAACGTCAAGACCGTCTTTGCCGCCAGTCTCTCCTTTTTTCCCGACCGGCACGCGTTGGATGTTGAGATGCCGATGCTGCACAGCAGCTATGGCGACATTGTCGGAGACGTGCGATGCACAGGGCCGAAGTCGGGCATGGCCTCGCAATACGCGGGTCGCGCGAGCGCTTCGGACACCCTGCCGGATTCCACCGCTCAGAAGACAGCCCACGGCAGAAAAAGAAGAACCGGACATGGCAGTGTTCGGAAGGAGGAGAACGAGGAGGGACGGAGGTGTCGGTAAATAAGAAGAGAGACAAGACGGCCTTTGCTCTTTTTAAATGTCCTATAACCGCTTGCTGCTTTCTAGAAACAGTTTTGTCGTTCCAAGCCAATCAATCATACTAGCCAATCGGCCAGGCGGAGACGGTAGAGACAGGGAGCAAGATCATTAGCAACAATGAAAGAGAAAAGGCT
Source organism: Raffaelea deltoideospora (assembly GCA_019925385.1). Taxonomy (NCBI): domain Eukaryota; kingdom Fungi; phylum Ascomycota; class Sordariomycetes; order Ophiostomatales; family Ophiostomataceae; genus Raffaelea; species Raffaelea deltoideospora. The sequence continues at coordinate 163,127 of JADHKP010000018.1, forward strand.
AGAGAGAATGAGGGCGGCTGAAGGGAAATTCCAGCAGGTTAAAGAAAAAAAAAGAACAAGTGGTACGACACGAGTTGCCGACCTCATTTGCCCCAGGGATTGACCGCTCGTGGAATTTGGCCGAGGCATTACGGAGCAGTGGGTGATGCTCTGAGAAACTCCCGCGGATCATACCACGTGACTTGAACTCAACGTCGTGTCTGGCAGTCCTTTTCAAACAGAAGAACATCGCGATGGGTTTTGAATTATGGACGTCGCTTGCTAGGTGAACCAGACACGAGATAATCATAAAGTGCCACCTCGTTGTGATATATATGATATATCAAGCATACGCCTTGTCAAACTGTTACAAGTACTGGGACAATATCTGTGATCTCCAGCATTTTTCCCGTAGCAGAACTGCTTTGTCGCTGTTTTCAAATCGTATGGTTTATCTTTTGCTTCGCCGAGTGCTCTTCTCTCTCGGACTCGAAAGTGAGGGTCGTGAGAAGCAGAATTTAGGCAAAGAGAAGGATGTCGCGATGCATGGTAAGGAAACTGCATTTGGCGTAGTTACGCCTCTTCGCATTGCTACAAGCTGACTTTCACCGTGTGAAACCCTGTAATTGTCAGTTCAGTTACACAAAACGGTTCAAAACCCTACGCGATTGGTAATAAACACAAGGATGGCGCACAAAAATAATAATGTTGTTCATAAACAAGCTCACCAGATTCGAGTTCTGACGTCTGCCCGTGCAACTCAAGCTTTACCATTTTCCATTGCCAAAACTAGGCATCAGAAGACTCGTTTTGATTGATTTGTTCTTGGTACTTGATCACACAACATCTCGTCTCGAGCTACTTTTTTATCCACAGGTTCCCTTTTCTTAATTTCCCGGTTTAGGTATTTTGAGCGATGCAACAGTTTCAAACCCTATTCATGCGATTACAGCTGACACGAAAGATTAGAAAGACCCAAAAGTATCGCAAAAATGCCGCCTAAACGGAAAGCTCACGCAAGGCCTGCTGCTGGGGCCAAGAAACGAAAGGCCGCCAATACGCTTGCCATGGGTGCCTCCAATGCAGCAGAGTTAATACACACGTCGCCTGATAACGCGAGCGAAGACACCTTGTGGGAAATGGCCCAGAAAGACGTCCAACTGATGGCTCTGTACAAGGCATTTTGCAATGTGGACCAGTTAAAGAAAGATGATGTGATGTCATGGCTCAATGACTACCGAAAAAACAGTCTTCGTCTTCAAGCCATAAAACGAGGCGAAGGGACCTGTGATGTCAACTGGGATTATCTCGTGGACAGCGACAAGATCCATTTTGAGAAGCCGGAAGACGCTCTTCGTATCTTTCTATGTTTGAGACAGAAGGTTGGGGGTTTGGAAAGCGCCACGGCACAATCAATCGAAGACGCAGTCATCGAAGTCTGCCCTAAAGCTATACGCAATCAAAAGGGCCCAAGAGAAGTCTCCCGCCAAGCTTTTGATAGAGTCGAAGCGCGTGGTCGTGGGGATGCACCCCCAAGTTTGTATCTGCTTCGGCAGGTTGAAAACTTGGTCCAAAAATACAAAGAAATTTCCCACCCGCGGTATTTATCGCCATACACTGCTCTTATCAGCCCTTCGGGGACAGGGAAGAGCTTCGCGGTAAAACAGCTGGCCTGCACTCACAACCGATATGTTTTATACGCGAGTTTAGCTTTAAAAGGGACCGCTGCAGTGCCTTCAGGCTCATTCTTCCGAGACAAACTGGACAGGGTCTGGGACCTCCAAAGTGCCGAAGATTTCTTCATGAGATATCTCTACTGCGGGCTCGAGCTTGTCGTCTCCGCCAAAAGGCAAGGGGTATCACCGGGCGCCTTATTTCAGTTTCAGTCTGACCCAATGCATTTGGAATTTCAACGAGACATGGCCAACTTGCTCGAGAAAAACCATGGCAAAAACGTTTTGTCGACGAGAATTGATCACATTTTGCGGCGAGCCTTTGAAATATCAGGCACCACAAAGGACATAGCGAGCGTGGACGTGGATTCCCGAGTGCCCTTAATAGTGTGTCTCGACGAAGCTCGAACGCTTCTGTTAGAGAGACTTTCGAGGGGTGGCGGAACTGAAGACGAGGCACCCTGTTTACTCCGCGCATTCCGAAGAGCACTGAAAGTCGTGGGAGGGGAAAATGTTTTTGGGCTGCTCCTGGATACCTCGCCCACAGTGGCTAAGTTCATTCCTCATCCCATTCACGACCCGAGTCAGAAGAGTCTCAGAGAGAATGGGGCCCTTCTGCCACCCATCTATAAACTTCCCACTTGGGATGTTGCTGCCCGAAGTTCGCCACACGTTCAAAACTGGCTCGATATTTCGTTACCACACCGACAAAGCGACGACAAATTTATGCGTGTGGACGACGCCGTGGCCCGCGTTGCCCGCATCCCAGACGGATCGGTCCAATTCCGACAGTTTCTCTACAGCCTTGGACGTCCACTGTGGGCTAGCTATCTGGAGTCGTGCCTCGCCATACATCGCCAGCGTTTGTCCTCGATGAGCTTGGATCTTGGTGTGGATATAGACACGGATGCGGATGCTCGAGCAAGCTTTGCCGAAGAACAAGAGGAGAGCCTACGCGAGCGTGTCCTCTACGACACATTGGATTTTGCTTGTAAGAAGTTCTCTGATGATCGAGAGATTTGGCCGTTGGCATTGCTATCATATCGTCTGCCATTTGACATCGAGCAACAAAGCATGGCCAACGAGCTCATGTCTCGCTGGTTGCGATATCCCGTTCATGTCTCGGACGACAGACAATACATCCGGACAATCCAACCCGGAGAACCAATTCTAGCTCAAGTTGCAGCGCGTGCTATGATGGTAAAGAGCAACAAGGACCAGATTGCGGAGAGCTTTTGGAGATACTACAACGACGGTGCCATCAACGTAGGGGATATTGGCGAAATGGTCGCGAGTCTGTTGCTTTTGTTTGCTGCTGACTTGGCCAGCTTTCAAACCCCAAGACAAGTCCTATGCACTACGGCCATCCCATTGGAGAGGTTTCTCGAAACTCTATTAGGATCACCTGCCCCCGACGAATGGATGGGAAACAGCGATAGCGTCCGGGATCAGAAGCATGTTTTTCTTACCCACGTCAATCGACTGTGTACAGATTCGGAGGATGGACGACTCTCGGCAAGGCAGCTGGAGATGGGGTTCTTGACAGGACAAGGGTGGCTCTTGGAAAAGTGCTACGAGGGCGCAGACATTCTTGTGCCTGTACGGAGCGAGGAAGGCGGCGGGCGCATGACAGTGTTGCTGCTCCAAATCAAGAACCGCAAGCCTCTATCTGGCGGTGCAACGATCACCCCCAAGACGCAACAGGATGCCCGGCATGCGCTAGGCGTCGCTAGAAAGTTGCTGGAGGGGATAGTTAAGGACGTGGATTCATATGGGTTGTTTTTGGATCTGGGCGAGAACGAGGAGACACGGCAGTGCATGCCTGTGAAGTGGCTACCTCGAGACAAGGACGGGGTGGAACTTCGGTTCTCTGTTGCCGTGGCCCGAGGTTGCCAGGCAGCAGTTTTCCCAGTCCTGGAGGCAGACGGCAAAACTGAAGCATGCTTGCAGAAGATGCTTTCGCGAAGCCGCCAGAACGTGGATGGCACAGAGGTCTTGCAGGATATGGTCTTGGCGCGGGATGGGCGGACGCTGAGGTAGACGAAGCACCGCAGAGACCCTTCAGACGCCTCAACACAGAGAGAGCATAACGACATACGTCGGCGACTCTCGAACCGGAGGAAGCCGGTGGCAAGAGATGTGGCATCCAGCTCGCGAGTAGTTACGACGAAGCACCAGCATGACCAGAATGCCGGTAGAAGAGTGCCATGCATGATAGAAGCAGCTGACTTCAGACCTTGCAAGAAGAGTCAGCATGTTCTGGCAGCAGATCCAGCTAGTGCACCAAGTACGTCGTAGTGGACTACGTGGATACAAACGAGAAGAGCCAGCCAGCCAGCCAGCCAGCCAGCCCGCCACCAGCCACCCAGTTAAGTCACACCGATGTGAAAACCCCTCAAGAGAAGTGGCTACGATGCAGCTAAGAACAGGCTGCATGCGCGAGGGGAAAAAATCTGACAAAATACGTAAGACAAAACGGAGACAAAAAAAAGCTCGTAGGCAGAGCAGAGAGACCAAGTGAAAAACTAGCACATGCTTTTCCCCTCTTCCCCCCACCTCTTCGAGAATGCCGTACGCGTATGCACCGAACTTTGCGGCCGGCAGCCTTGGAGCGGTGAGGTTTGCCTAACATCGGGTCGTGGCCCATTTGTGTCTGATCAGAATGCCCTTCTGACCCAAAGAAATGCCTGGCTAGTATGCAAGTCTTGCACCAGTGGGCCGGCGAATGTGGGCTTGGCTTGGCCTAGGGCTAGATGGCCCGCTTCGGCTTTCGTGGCGCGCGGTAGCTGGAAGACTGACAAGGGACGGATTATGGGTTGGGATTGTCTTGAAACGAAACAATGCCGATGGGGTCGAAACAAAAGCCACTGCGCCCGATTGCGTGTCGTACTTGTGGTAACTTGGTTTGCTTGTGCGTTTACTCCGTACGAGTGAGTGATATGAATACTTGAAGTACTTGTCTTTCATCTTGTTGAAAAGGGTGAGAGATTTTGGTTCTGTGTCCCTCCTCGAGAAACCCTAAAAAAGACTATTACAAAGTACGGAGTACGGAGTATGACCATTCGTTGTACGGTGCAAAGACAAGAGAACAATGCCTGAAACCTGGTACTCGTACGGAGTACAACGTACAAGTACTCCGTACGACGTTCGATCCATACTCCGTACAAGGTTGGGCGGCTGGATGTAACCTCAGCCTCAAAAAGGCTCCTGTCACAACGTTTTTTTTCCCCGAATTCATGTGCTGGCAAAACTTTCAAAGCTTCCCCCCCTCATCTCTCTCTTCTTCTTTTTGTCTCTCTGTCTTTCTATGCTGCCTGCCTGCAGGTTTTCGGGCGCATCCGGCCATGCGGCCATGCGGGCAAAAAAATTTAAAGCCACACCGTGCGGACGACTCGACATATGCACATGTTCGGAGTTCTGCAAACTATCCATTTTCGGTTTTTTAGCCATCGTCGTTAGCTGGAGCCGATGAGCCACAGCATCACGAATCTTATGCAACTAAGAAAATTCAAACAGAGCCGAGCATCAGGAACTAGAAGGCAGCAGCCGCTAAAACGTTTCTTGTGTTAGGCGGAAGGATGGGTTTTGACGTTTTACGGAGTAGGGGCGGATGCCCGCAAGTGCTCTGAGTTTGGTGTCAACGTCAAAAACGAGTTGGCTCAATCTCTATTCGTATATGGATATAAGCATGATGGTTGGTACGATATCGCCTGGGAACAAACGACAAAGGGCTTTGTTGGGATACAGAGGACTCCATTCTTACGCGTGCTTGTACGACGTGTTGTGTGCGCTGGAAAAAATGCGACGAACGTCGTACGAAGTAACCAGAGTGCGCTGTAGGTGGGGATTTACGTTGTAACTCGTCGTACTAGCCGGAAAAGAGTCCGACTTCTGTGTTTGTTTTCCTTTTGTGGGTACAAATAGGCCGCGAAGTGGACGCCAGGCACCAGCACATGATTGGATACTTCTGGACCGCCCTAGCCCGCTCCCCTGCACCTTACTGTTCTTGGATTGGCTGAGACCCCTGAGTCCAGAGCCCCACCACTCTAGCACCTTCCCAGTCAACATCTCTCCTTTTCTTTTGGCATTTTGCTCTCCATAATATCCATAATACCATACTCCTTACTTCGTACAGGTACTCGTTCAAAGTAACGCGCCGCCCTTCAAAATGCTGCCAGTGACTTTCTGTCGCAGCGTCGCCCATATCTCTCGGCTGGGTCGCGACGCGCATTGAGTGGTCTTCGGAGTAGAGCCATCTCAGGCAGGGCAGTTTTCGGTCAGCCGTAAAGTACCAATACTTTTGTGAGAGCTCCTCAGTGTACGAGTATGGATACAAACCCAACGAGCAAAATCCATACTCTCTAAACTTCCTTAAGCCGACACTATTATCTGCTATTGCTATCTATTGCTTGGCGGCAGCAAACTGCTAAAATACAATGAATGTCGTACAAGTACATAAAAACAAATGTATTTGAAAAGCAAAAACGGTGTACTCGTACTTGTATGTCCTGCAAGTACGAGTACACTGCTCTGAACGGTCGCACTTTCTGCTTTGAGTGAATTAGCGCTGTGGTTGTTTTTCTTCCCTTTTTCTACCGTTGCGCCTGCCTCCATGCCGGCCATTCTTGGGCCCATTCCAGGGGCTTCCAGCAACCCAGCGCCATTTTGTCTGGGCCCCTACGGGACCACTATTGGGCTTTTGTTGTATCTGCCCTTGGCCAAAATTGTGCCTTACGTACATTGGTTGTACCTTGCTAAACATTTACTGCCTCAAAGTACTGTACGATACTTTTTGCTTCCATCTTGAGAATTATCAGACTCTGTAGAGTACTTCCCACTCCCTCGAATGGCTCCTCAATACGTGTACGTCTTTCGGAATATGGATACAACGGGCCACGCACGGCCACTGGCTGGCTGACCCACCCCTGTAATCTCCTTGCGCTGTGCTGCAAGAAAGGGACAGACGCAGGTCCCATCCACACACACCCACCTTGGCCAGAACGCCCACGCATTCGCTCTTTCTTTCCCCTTTCTTTCCTTTCTTCTTTTTTCCTCTTTTTTCTGCCTCTTTTTTCGTTCTTTCATGCACCGATCTGTCGTCCTTCCTTTATTCCTTTGTTTGTTCCCGCGTCCCGCTCCCATCATCACTCTCTTCTCTCTCTCGGTCGTCCGTCCATTCTTTCACTAAAAAATATTTTACGTGTATATATCCTCCTACGTCCCATCTCTCTCGTCTTTCGTCTCCGTCCTTGTATCCTTTTTTTGGTTCAAATCAGCTTCCACTCCTTTTTTGAGCTTCACTTTTTCATTCCTTTTTGGCTTTTTGGCTACTTGATTCATTCCTTTTTTTTTGATTATCACCCAGTTGTTTTGCACAACCAATCTCGCTCCTTGCAGGATCAAAGGCAGAAGACTTCAACTCCACGAGAGACATCTTCCCACTCCAAACCACGATCATTTATAGTATTCTGAGAATACTGTCGTCGCCTCGAACGATATCAACCGTACAGACACAGAACGTACTCCCACAGATACAGACACATGCACCAATATCGTTTCTGAGAAAACAAAAGAAAAACACAAAAGAATAACAATGCGCTTCGCTCCCGCTCTCCTTCTCGCCGCCGTCGGCGTTTCGGCTCATCCGTCCGGCCATGCCCACATGCACCGCGCCGTTCACAAGCTTGTCAAGAAAGAGGATGTTCTCGTCACCGCAACCATTGACGGCAAGGTCGTCTCCTGGACCCAGGGCGGGTCCCCCTTCAAGGCCGCACACAAGCCTACCGTTGTGCAGGTCTCAACCACGACCACTCCTACCCCGGCTGCCGCGACGTCCACCGCCGTGCCCGTGAAGGCGTCGTCTAGCCCCGCCAGCAGCAGCACTGCCAGCAGCAGCGGCAGCGGCAGCAGCAGCAGCGGCGGCTCTGGCACCGGTATCAGCACCTACAAGGCCTTCGCCTGCGGTGGCGCCAAGAAGCGTGCCACGTCCGCTCAGATCAACTACGTTGGCAACACTGGCTGCGCCGGCTATGGCTCGAACATGCTCCTTATCCAGAGCAACCTCGCCAGCAGCTACGACTATGTTGTCAAGGCCGTGAGCGGTGGCAGTGACATGCAGTGCGTGGTCTGGAACAAGGTCGGCGCCGATGGCGGCCTCAACGGTTTCTTCGCTGGCAACCAGGTCTTGACCTTTTCTCTGGGCGCCGGCTCCACGCAGCACATCGCCTTCGAAGCCAACACCCAGGGTGGCATGTGCTGCAGCGCTGGCACAGTCCCGACCACCTCGTTCGGCGAGTTCAACTGCCCGTGGCTGGAGTTTGACTTTGCCGACTCGGCCAACGGCGGCTGGTCTGGCTTCGACGCCTCTGCCCTCGTGTCCGGCAGCGCTGGTGGCCCGTTCAACGCTCTCGAGGTCTGCACCGAGTCTGGCAGCACCTGCTCGTCTTTGTTTAGCGGTGGCGGCGGCAGCAACGCCTACTTGCCCGGCGATGAGGCCAAGGACGGAATTGGCGGTAACCTGGCCCCGGGCAGCGTCACTCTGGTGGCCACTTGGCACTAGATGGTAGGCGAGGCTCTTGGGTTTGGGACTGGCTTCTCTACATTTCATGCTTGGATATGACGTGCGGTTTTTTGTTTTTTATTTCACTTCGGACTCTTTGGATTCTTTGGATTCTACTTTTATTCTTCATATATACCGACGGTGTACATCACACCTGATAGGGGGCATATGACTTTTTGGGGGTTTTTTTTGGTCTTGATTCTTGTTTTGCCTTGTGACTGAAGTTGTGGCCGGTTTCCATAAAAGCTGCTATCTTACCGTACGTAACATATGTCAACAGGTGTTTTGCTGTGTCTTTTTTTCTGATTCTACACTATGGAAAGGAAAACTTTTTTCTTTTTTTTTTTTTTTTCCTTATACTTTGCGCCTTTCATTGTGGCCATTTTTACCCCTTTGCTACGGTATTATGCCTTGTAAAGAAACCACTAGACAAGATTCCGCAATTGAAGGCGCAATTTGGAAAGATTTCCGTTTGCAAAACAATATTCGTAAACAGACAAAGAACACGCCGGTAATGAACCCAATATCGGCAAACAAAACCAGAGTCGGTTTTTGATCGTCCGTGTTTTCTTTGTCGTTCTTTTTATGCTTGCGTGTTATGTGTTTTTGTCATTGTTGATGAAAGCCGCCGTTTTGCGACATTCGATCATGCAATGACAGTTGAGATAAAGAACGGCAAATCAATTATCAAAACAAAGAAAACTACACCGTACAATATCAGTTTTTTTGTGCAGTCGGCAATCCAAAAAAACAAAGAAATCCAATTAAAAATATACACTCCTACGAGCAGTTAAGGTTCAAAGAGATTGCGGTCAAGCCCGGGTTGGTTTGCTTTGTTAGTTTACCCAGTGATGAAATAATAAGAGGTTTGATGAGATAGCTCACATAGTAAGCTTACGGTCTATTACAGTCTCTTCCACAGTAGACGTCTGCAGCCAGATCACAGCCCGCCCCATTAGGAGCACAAGCGACCATTTTTTGGGCCTTTTCAGGGTCTGATCCCGGAGATCAGCCAAGCAATAAAGATTGCCGATCGTTGTTTATTACCAAGGATTTCTCGGCGTGATTCGAGGCGCCAGCGGATCCAAAACATATAACCACCCTGGCTCTGGAGGCAGACACGTCGATCCTGTGATTCGCCATCACAGCGCCTTCATCTCATCTTTTGCTCTTTGGCTAAATGAAAAGATCCCGAGACAAATTTGCAATATCTCTGCCGGCCAACGTGGCAAAGCCAGCAGCCAGACTCTGGTCGCGTCTGAATACCAAAAGCACTACCGCAGGCTAGACACCATATTGGGAAAAAAAATTAAAAAATACAACAAATAAAGCAAAAGCAACATAGAGACGGCGAATATTCTCTTATCGCAGATTGTAAATCGACCGTCCCTGGTCCGACGATTGTTGAAAGCCGGGATGCAGAATTGCATAAAGTTACAAAGAGGCTGACAATTATCCAGAGAAATACGAACTCGCCATGCCTCGGTGTCTGACGGAGAACAAACAATACATGAAAAAATGTCGCAGTATTCAAGATCTCAAGTGCAGCAATAAAACCCCCATTTGCCTCCATGTCAGAATTCGACGATGGGGGAAAGGGGGCTGTGCTACTAGGGATATATCAGGTTGTCAAACCCAAAAAGCCAGCATTGTTTTTCAGCTCTCGGCTTCGCTCCCTGCTATCCCCACCGGAGCTCCAACGCGTCCCAATCCCAAATGCGCCAGATGCAAGCCTCAATCATAATGGCAGAAAACACTAAAAGGTTTCACATAGTTGGTTGCCGCTCATATCTTCCGCAGCGAAAACACGGCTTTGCAGAAGCATTGCCACCCTGATTTTGTTGGATCCTCCACCTTAGCCTCGTATTTCTTCTGAACCTGTTGCGTTCGCTGGCCGAGGCTGTTGTCGTATAAAGCTATATGTGCGTGTCCCGAAACAGAGGGTGAATGGTTTTTCTGACGCCACGGAGTACCACATCTAGAAGCGGCACTGGCAGATGATTTCTCGATCGAGCTGCATACGGAGGCTTAGCTGAGATTGCCGGCAGAAGCTCTCATGGACTCGCCAGGTGGCCAAAGAAGAACAACCAAAACTGGATGTATCGATATGAGTACTTACTCGCAGACTGACGAGCTTACTTGGTCACGTAGTCTAGGTGCGGACCACCCGTACATAACTGAAAGCGTGGCAACGCAGACGTCGTCCCATGATGAATCGACAGAGAGCTGTGGTTCTTTGGCGGCGGCATAAAACCCGGCCAACTCCTCCTCTGTAGAGGCTGCAGCCGTCGCAAGTTGGTTCATATCTTAGACGGCGCTCTGCTGGCCCAAAGTCACGTATGTCGGCGAGGACTGGGATAGACCAAAGGCAGCATTCTGCCCGAAGAACTTGGTGCAGATACGCGGAGTCATATAGTTGGAGGATGGCGCTTACTGTGTGATACGCCGAGGTGATTGTCATCATATTTGTTTGGATCCCGTTTGCAGGGAGAACCTTGTGGCTACACAGCCAATATATCACAAGTTTGAAATCTTCCTTGTCCTTTTTGTAATACGGATTTGACTGCTGCTTTAATCTCTCGCAGCGGAAATTCAAGTTAGAAACAAGCCCCCGTACCACATACCAACACAAGGAGCAGTATCAGTACAGAGACACAGATTTAAATTTGCAGAGTTTTTCGTTACACGAGTCCCGGGCAGCCGTATTGTCGGCAGATTTTCATCACATTGGCGTTTTTTCGTAATTTGTGCAACATTTCGGCCGCCCAAGAGCTGGGATGCCGAGTTTATTACAGAACACAGTCTCAATTCATGCTGTAGAACGACGACATATATGTTTCCCCCCCAGTGATGTTAGCACATTTCCTGGCAAAAAAGTCAAGAAAAAAAATATTGCGTGGTGCCCTAGCATTTAACTGAAACGCTGCAGTTCTGTAACTGAACATTGTGTTTCTGAAGTACTCAAATCTACACCAAACAGCCACAGATTTATTGCCAATGGATTTGTGTTATTGGAGGAGTCAAACAAGACAAAAACAAGCTTCTTCCCCTACTGGTGATATGCGGACTCCGGGTTTAAGCGTGTCAGCCACGCTCCAAAAGGAAAAAAAATATATACCGTTGTTTAGGTGTCTTTGATGTGAACAAAATGACGCTGTCTCAGGGCAGGCCGAGCAAGACAACTTGACTTGGTTCCTACGTCCAAAACCTGCCAAGAATAGATTCCTCACTTCGTGTATAAAACACGAAGTACGTCGTACTAAAAGTCATGTACAACGGGAGTTAGAATAGCCCAAATCTCGTCCGCGTTTGCTTAAACAAGTTGCAGTTTCCTGGGCATGTGACTGGTCTTGAGAAATGTAGGTATTGTAACGGGTTAAATTAAAAAAAAAAAAAAAAATCACGTGATGAATCATAAATCACAAACACTCGTAACACTCTTCTGTTCCTTATCTTATCGCTATTTCGTCTTTTTTTTTTTTTTTTTGCCCCTCCAAAATGTGTACTCGCAAGAAGTCCAGGATTGGGTTATGATCAAGGAAAAGACGACGGCCATATCTGTCGATTCTGCAAGCGGAATCCCCGACTCTCTAGAAACCATGTCGTCTTCAGCAGATGTTACCAATGCTGGCAGCCTGACTGCTGGCTCTGCCTCAAGTGACACATCTCCAAACCTCCCCACTGCCGATGGCAAAGCTGATTTGGCTACATCACCCACGTCGACACCAACATCTGTGAAGCCGATACAATGTCTGGTTGTCGACACGGGCCCGATTATCATGAATGACCCGCCTGTGAGCACACTCTTGATGCAGGCCGAAGAGCTCTTCACTATTCCACTCGTCTTGTCGGAGATCCGCGACGAAGCGACTCGCACTCGTGTCGAGACCACTCTTCGGCCATTTTTGACGCTCCGGAACCCAAAGCCGGACAGCGTGAAGTTTGTCAGTGACTTTGCTCGTCGTACAGGCGACTTGCAGGTGCTCAGCAAACCGGATTTGCATCTGCTGGCGCTCACGTACGAACTGGAGTGTGAACGAAATGGCGGTGATTGGCGACTTCGCAAGTCACCTACACAAAAGGGTGTCAACGGGAAGTCGCCAGCAGCTCTCGCCGCCGAAGCGCAAGCTGCAGCAGAAACAGAAACGGCAGCTGGGGCTGAAACAGGCTCTGGAGCACTGGATGACGGTGAAGAGACAAAGGATAAGGAGCCTGGTGCCACAGACGAAGAGCCAACTGCTTTCAACGAGCACGAAACAGCCGAACAGATATCGTGTATTCGCGAAGGGGTAGAGGCTTTGTCTGTTGCATCTGAGCAGCCGGAGGGTCAAGAGCAGCCCGAGGGCCAAGACGAGGCTCTGGATCACACGCCAAGCATAAGGGGAGACGGCGAAGTGGCAGATGCTTCGGGGGAGACAAAGGAAGCAGCTGAGACCGAAGAAGCCGGAGATGCAGCAGAAGACAATGTGGACGATGGCTTCGGCGATGGCGACGAGGGTGACGAGGGCGATGATGGGGGAGAATGGATCACGCCGTCCAATCTGAAAAAGCACCAGGCCAAAGAGAAGGGCGGGACACCGGCGCGGCCGATCGAGAAGCGGCTGCAAGCGGCTCTGCTGACGTCAGACTTTGCCATGCAAAACGTGGCATTGCGCATCAATCTGAATCTGTTGAGCCCGGCCATGGCGCGGATTACCCAGGTCAAGACCTGGGTGCTGCGCTGTCACGGCTGCTTTGCCATCACCCGGCAGATGGACAAGCAGTTCTGCCCATCGTGTGGCCAAGCCACGCTGACGCGCACAAGCTGCTCCACCGACGCGTCCGGCCAGTTCCGCGTGCATCTGAAGCGCAACTACCAGTACAACAAGCGCGGCAACGTCTACAGCGTCCCCAAGCCCACACATGGAAGCGCCAGCGGAAAGCTGACGGACAAGAGCCGCGGCAGCAGAACCGGCGGCCACGGTGGCTGGGGCCGGGAGCTGATCCTGTCGGAAGACCAGAACGAGTATTCCAAAAAGACCCAAGAGCAAAGCCGCACGCGAATCCGCGATCTGATGGACGAAGACTATCTGCCCAACATTCTAACCGGCGCCCGCAACGGACCCGGCGGGCGGCGCATTCGCGTAGGCGCTGGCCACAATGTGAACGCAACCAAAAGACGGTAGTGGGAAGGGAGCGAGGGACAATGGCACGAAGGAAGAAACCGGATGTTTTTTGTTTCCTAGTATTCTATCCCACTGAAGATACATATTGCATTATAGACAGTGTTGTTTTTATCGAACCAAGCAAATACCCCTAAACACCTTTTAAAGCGCCATTGTCCTAAAACCCAAACAAATAGATAGTACGAACGCCAGCAAAGAAAACACTATTCTCTCCTACTTCCTCCTCTGTTTCTCTTCTCGAACCACTGCATCTCAGCCTCGTCTGCAACTAAAAGCAGTTTTGGCACCTTTGTTACTTCGCTCCGAAGGACAAGATAGAGCAAACGCCCGTCTCCATCTGGCTGAGGAAAAGGGTATCGTCCGGAAACCGGACAGCGTTTATTCCTCTCGAGAAGGGTTGGCCGATTGCACTCCTGTCTGCACACGTTTTTTTGTTCGTTTAATCTGTTGATGGACAGTCAAGGTTAGCCAACTAGCCAGAGAAGATGTGACCTAACCATCGCGCCGAGGACACGTACTGCTATCTTTTCCGAGCTTCAGGAGATGGAAGCGCTTCTTCAGCGTTACACGCTGGCGCGACCATTTGTCGTCTGGCGAAAATCGTGCGGGATGTGCCGACTTGGTGACTTTGCCATCCGCAGTTATCTTCTTCAACGTGTACAGGCGCTTGCCCGATTCGTCAACGGTGCACATGAGATGCATTGTGGCTGATTTCTGAAATGTAGCACGGGGTCAACAGTTTGATGGGCGAACGCTGGTGTCTCGTCTGAGTCTCGGTCGCAAACTCCTTTACGAGTAATTCTCAGTGATCGAAGGTGAAGGTTGAGGTTTTTTGACTTTTTTTTTGCAGTTTTTTAATTTTAAGTGGGTCATAGATTTGCACCAATAACATTATGCTAAGTTTGGGGAGGCTCCACTATTCTAGATCACATGATTTAAGTGACAATGCACGACTATGGATAGTATTTCCGTACTTGTAAAGCCGTAACGTAAAACGTAAAATATCAAAGGCATATACGACTCTTCTGAAGCCGCAAACAAAGAAACTTGTATTCTCAGCAGCAGCAATAGCATAATGTAGAGGAGCTTCTTGTCAGTAAAACAAGTTCGCTTTGTGATGGTGGGGCGTGAGAAGGTCTTTTCGATTTCCTTCCCCCCTTTCTTTTCCTAATTTTTTTTATTTTTTATTTTTTACTTCTTTGATTCCTCCACCGTCGTCGCTGTTCTCATATGTTACTGTACAAATTGCAGTCTAGTTCAACTATGAACTCTCTATGATTTTTCTCAGTCACTGTCCCCGAAGCGTCTCCTTTGCTTGCTTGGGCAATTTTGACAGAGTTGCCAAAACAGTCCATTCTGAACATGCCTGTGAAGCAGTTTGGTTTACATCGACGCCTGAATCTGAACAAGGACGCCCAGTAGAATTTAAAAAAATAAAGAACAACCGCCAAGACCGCTTTGTACAATGGAGCGTGGATTTCAAATGGCATTGTTCGTGAACAAAAGCGTTGCCTGCTTAGCGAACGGCTGACATGAAAGCAAGTTTTTCGAACACTGTAATTTCAGAAACATTGACAAAGATTGGATATGACCAAAACAAGAGATGCTTGATCAAATCGATATGAGGTAAAAAACTCAGTTTGCAGCTGTTCTTTTTGCTGCTTTGCGTGCATTTTCTTTGCTATGAACAGTTGTTACGGTTTCTAGTGAGTCCGAAGGCACGTAGCCCACTCTCACTCTCCTTGGTGAACATGGAGGTCATTTCGTAACAGCTCCGCCATTGATTTCCTGATGTCTGAAAGGCATAGCCACTCTTGCTGTGCTTCATGAACATCGAGTAATACGTTCGCAAACAGCTCCGCCATTGATCCCTGCTGTCTGAAAGGCACGTTGTCCACTTTCGCTTTGTTTGGTGAACATCTGGCCAGTTTTCGTGAAAAGTTCCGTCCTTTCCAAAATGCATAAATAGCTCGCTTCTGTCTCGTTCTCATCCAGCACAAAATCTCTCTTTTCCTCATCTTCCGCAGTGACAAAACCCCCCCTCGGTAGATCACGACAAGATAAATCCTCTTTTTGTTTGTTTTTCCAGTACAAAACATTCCCGCTCCGACCCGCAGCCGACGTACAGGATACAAGAATATACATACACCCTAGAAAGGCGAACGTAACTTTCTGCCCATCATGTGTGTCGGCTTCCGTGTCATCAAGTACGAGTGTGAGTGCGAGTACAACTGGTTCACAAAACAGTGTGCTACGCACCCCACTGAGCACGATGGCAACTCTTTCCTTCTTCCCAACAGGGGAAATGTGCCTTGTGAAAAGGCCATCAAGGGCCAATACTGCGGCCAGCTTGATGCAGAGCAGGCGATAGGTGTCTTGGAACTGCCAAACATCTGTCCGAACTGTGCTGAGCGCGTCCACAAGTACGTTCGGTACAACTTTTTGGAGCGTAAAGAGGTTGCCGACCTGAAGGCCAAGTTCAACCGCCACGCCAACATGCTGCTGGAGTTTTCTCTGGACAGCATCCTCAACCACCCTCGACTCGGCACGCCTAATCTCAGCACGACTTCCATCACGAAAAAACTTCACACCCTAAGGCGGCACATGCGCGAATGGGAGCCAAAGATGAGCAAGCCGACTGAGAAGCGGTTGGAGAAGATCCGCCGCTGGGCGGCCGACGAGGTCGATGGCGGCGACAGCAAAGCCGGGGACGACAACGCCGGCGAGGGAAGCAGCCGCAGCGCCGGCCGCAGCCGGGCACGAAGCAGCAGCCATGCTAGCAGTAGTGCCAGCAGCAGCCGCAGCAGCAGCCGTGCTGACACCTCCCGGTCCGACTCGCCAGAGTCGTCTGAGGGCGATGCCAAGGGGAAAGGCAAGGAGGGCAAGGGCAAGGGCAGAGCTGATCGTCAATAAAAAAGCTCCTGTCTAGCATCCCAGCCTCCCTCAAACCGGAACCCTGGGCCCCCCAGACCCCAAACCGTAAGCTCTGTAGCGCTGATAGCTCCTTTTTTTCTCACCGAGAGCATCAGTCTGTAGAACTTGACAATTATAAGTAACCGTTGAAGAACGTCACAAGGTGCCTTACCTGGATGGCCTGATGGGCTGCCGGTGGGCTAGACTTGGACGGTCTTCTGCCCTTGTTGGGAAGAAGTAGTCTTTTTTTCTCTCTTCCCCCTTTTATATGATTGATAGCTCCTCTCTAGTGGTTCCGAGAGCATCAAATCATAATACTAAATGAAAGCCTCTTGGAAACGGCAGGTCGTCTTCTTTTTGACAAGATTCCAAAGATGACCTGGCTGGGTTCCATCTTTCATTCCCTTCCCTACCCCTTACGGCCTGTGTGCATTAACTTGAACCGGGCTGACTTCCACTCCGCAACCTAACCTCAGTCTGTGGTGCTGCTCCGGCGTATGTATGCACAGGACTCCTTAAGTCTCTGGTGCTGCTCCTTCGTATGCACAGGACTTCGAAGACTCTTGGTGCTGCTACTAAGTATGCACAGGACTTCTATATGTCTCTGGTGTTGCTGCGCCGGTGTGCACAGGACGTTCTTCGTCTTTTGGTTCATTTTTGCACCAGACATTCACTTCACCACACATCACTACACCACTTCACTCCTTTCACCACACGTCACTACACTACAAACACTACAACTACACACTACACATCACTACACACCACTACACATCACTACACCACTACACCACTACACATCACTACACACTACACACTACACACTACACACTACACACTACACACTACACACTACACACTACACACTACACACTACACACTACACACTACACACTACACACTACACACTACACACTAC
>JADHKP010000018.1:180434-230642 GCA_019925385.1 Raffaelea deltoideospora
ACCACTACACCACTACACCACTACACCACTACACCACTACACCACTACACCACCACACATCACTACACATCACTACACCACTACACACCACTACACACCACAACACATCATATCTCCTGGCCTTTTACACTCTTTTAAACCTTACCCCCTTCACCACACTTTACCACACTTTATACACTCTTTTACAAAGGCCTCCCCCCTTCACTACACTTCACTACACTTTACACACTCTTTTACACAAGCCTGCCACTCCTTTTATCCCCTTTACACTCTTTTATAAAGGCCTTCCACCCCCTTCACCACCTAGACTGGCATCCTTTTATCCCCCTTTACACTCTTTTATAAAGGCCTTCCACCTCCCTTCACCACCTAGACTGGCATCCTTTAATTCCTTTCACCACACTTCCCTACACTTCACTACACTTTACACACTCTTTTACATAAGCCTGCCACTCCTTTTACCCCCCTTTACACTCTTTTACAAAGACCTTCCACCCCTCCACCCCCTTCACCACCTAGATTGGCATCCTCTTACTCCCTTTACCTTCACCACACTTCACCACCTAGATTGGCATCCTTTTACTCCTTTTACCACACTTCCCTACACTTCCCTACACTTCCCTACACTTCCCTACACTTCACTCCTTTTACCCCCTTTACACTTCACCACACCTCTAGCAACAAATAAACAGAATGGAAAATTTTTTTTTTCAAAAGAACTCATGCTTTGAATCCCGTACCCAAGTGCAGTAATTCAGTGACTGAAAATGTAAACATGTAAATCATATCCCTCTCGAGCAATCGTTCTAATCTAACCTCTTCCTTTGGCTCTCGAGCAGTCTCGCAACTTTGTCTGTAAACATGCAAATCCCAGCCCTGACCCCCTCGTAATGTAAACTAGAAGCAAAACGCGTGTTCTCCATGTAACATATAACCAACAACTTACCACTCCCGTTGCTGTCTACGTAAACAATCAAACAGAACCAACAAAAAAATGGGTTGTGGATCTGGACAACATTCAGCCGATCATGGGCAATATATGTGCGCAAGGCTCATTGGCCTTTTGCTTGCACAGGTGTTTCATGCTAAACAGCAATATGCCTTTTCTTGTTTCCGGGTTAAATAACTCAAATCGAAACAGCAGAGAGCAGATCGGACAAAAAGAACAAAAAGAGAAGCTCGGCGATGCAAGGTGAGCTACGGTGCCCCACACGTTCAACTGCCGTTCGGTAGAATGAAAAGAAAATGGAGAGAAACTTTTTTCCCGCTGCGAAGATCAGATCAGAGTCTTCCGTTGTGAGAATCAGAGTCTTAAGACTTGTCTTAAGACAGCTATTTTTTATGATTTAAAAGGTTTAAAGAAGGAGAGAGTAATAGAAAGAAGAAGTTATAGAAGAAATAAGACTCGTTTCCTGTTGCCCAAGCTGTTCGACATGCTCCTTGTTTGCATCAAGGCGAGCGACGTGGAGGCAATCTAGAATCCACTCAGCATGGCGCGAGGGCAGACGATGAAGACCACTTGGCTGTGGCAATTCAGCAGGAGCAAGCTTTCCGTATCCATTGCTCTTTGCGGGTTTGCCTGTCTCTTGTCTGCACCGTTCGCCGCAGCAGAAGAAGACAGCAACGACTGGTTCATCCCGCCTCCACCGCCTCCAATAGCAGCAAACGGCGGCCATCACAATGCACCGCTGCCGGACTTTTTTGTTCTGACACAGAACTACCTTCCATACAACCTCACCCAGGGCTTTGAGTTTAGAACAGTAAGCCGGAGGATTCTCGCAGGCGCCCACAATGACAGGAATTGGCTCTGCTAACTGCCGCGAAAGGCTGCCGACTATCCCGGCACAGGCGATCCCACCCGGGGCTTCGTCAACTATGTCGATCACCGGACAGCGCACGCGCGAGGTTTGATCAAGACAGTCCGTGGCATGCCCGGTCTGGGCGCGCCATTTTCTCCGTTCAGCCGGCGTCACGAGCACCTCTATGTCGGCGTGGACCACACGACGGTGCTCAATATATCGAGTGCGGGCAACAGCAGCGTCGGCAGCGTGGGAAACAGCACAACAAGCAGCAACAGCAGCAGCACACCGCCTCATGTCCAAGGCCGTGACAGCATCCGGCTCGAGTCGAAGCGCGTCTTCAACCGCGGGCTGCTGATTGCCGACTTTGCTCACATGCCCGGCAACCAGTGCGGCGTCTGGCCGGCGTTCTGGACGTACAACATGGTGGAGGATCCGATTGGCGAGATTGACATAATCGAGGGCATCAACCACCAGCCCGACAACATTGTGTCGCTGCACACGGGCGAGGTCTGCCATTTTGAAGCCGGCTGGCAGTCGGGAACGGAACAACGGGTCGAGTGCGAGCTGATGATGGGAAACACGACCAATTAGTGAGTGACTCGCTCTCCTGAGCTCTGTGCTCTGTGCTCCGTGCTCTGTGCTCCGAGCTCTGTGCTCCGAGCTCCGAGCTCCTATTTTTGCTGCCACAATCTAACATTCACAGTGACGGCTGTGGCATGACGGCCAACCAGACAGCCTCGTACGGCACAGCCTTCAACAAGGCCGGCGGCGGCGTGTATGCCACGCTGCTCGAAGACAATGCCGTTCGCATCTGGCACTGGCCCCGGCATGCGGTGCCGGCCGACATCCGGCGGGGCCGACCGGAGCCGTGGACCTGGGGCAAGCCGCTGGGCGACATGGCGCAGAAGAACGGCGGCTGCAATGTGGCCAGGAACTTCCACACGCTGACCATTGTGAGTGTAGCCAGATGGGGTGGCTGCAGCCCTGGCCTGTCCTTCCATGCTGACGGCACAGATCCTCAACACCGACTTTTGCGGCGAAAACGAGACGGACGGGATGTGGAAGGGCGACCCGGCATGCGCAAAGTATCCGAGCTGCAAGGCATTTGTGGCCGAGCATCCGGAGGCCTTCCGCGAATCGTACTGGCTGATCAACTCGATCAAGGTGTACGAGCCGACGCGAGACTACCGTCCTCTTCGCCCGCAACCGACCAGCCGTCCCGGGCCGACCCACCGACCCTGGCCGACGCATCGACCCTGGCCGACGCATAGACCCCGGCCGACGAACAGACCGCCGGTTCCGACTCACCACCCGCTGCCCTGGCCATCAGCACCACACTGGCCACCCCGGCCGCCACAGCCTCGACCATTCCGGGTGCCATCTCCGCCACACGCTCTGCCGCCGTGGGAGCAGCATCGCCCATTTGGATTGCAGGCATCGAACGGGGGAAGCGCGCCATGGCTCAACAGTTCACGCATACAAGGGTGATGACAAGGGTGACGAGACTAGAGTTAGGCTGACGAGCGACAGAGGCTGACGAGCGACAGAGCTAGGCCTTGACAAAGACTGCAGAAGAAAGAAGTAGAACGACAAGAAGCCGACAACTGTACAAGAACGGACAACAAATTGGACCAACCAACTGTAATTCAGGCATAAGCAAACACGCGAATAGACGCCTAATAGACCAGGTAGACGCTTAACAAGTAATAGATGTTAAATATGTTTGAAGGCACAACCGTTGACATCACGTGACTAAGTCACAACCTCCCTGACTGCATCTCGTGACTGAACAATCCCTCCCGTGACTACTCAACTGCATCAGAACCATCCCTCACGTGACCACTCTCCCATTGACCTCCCTAACAAACGTGTCCGCCAACCCGCAGAACGGTCTCCAGATGCTTCATGGACAAGGCCTCGCCTTGCTGCAGGGCCAGCAGGTGGCTCGTCTTGAGGACGTTTTTGATCTGGCGGCCGTTGATGCCGACCTTGGCCAGGCGGTCGATGTCGGACGCGGACACGGCGTGGCTGAGAATGGTCCCCGAAGAAGCGGCGGCGGCATCGGCGGCCGCCCCCGGGACGACGGCAGCGGCCGTGCTCGCCGGCGTCTCGGGCAGAAAGCCGGCCCAGATCTGGCGGCGGGCGGCGGCGTCGAGGTCGGGATAGGCCAGGCTGATGTGGATGCGCGAGTGGAAGGCCGGGTCGATGTTCTTGACGCGATTGGTGGTCAGGAAGAGGATGCCCTCGTAGTACTCGAGCAGGCGCAGGAAGATGGAGACGATGCGGTTGTGTTCGAGGTCGTCGGGGCGGCGGGCCTCGAGGAAGACGTCGCACTCGTCGATCAGCAGCACGGCGTTCCACTTGGCGACCATTTCGAGGGCGGTGCCGAGGCCGGCCTCGATCTCAAAGGAGGTGCGGCCGAGGTCGCCGGCGCTGAGGGCGTAGAGCGGCACGCGCATCGACTCGGCCACGCTCTCGGCCGTCAGGGTCTTGCCGATGCCGGGCCCGCCCGACAGCAGCATGATGATGCCGCGGCCCTTGCCGGCAATGACGTCGTCGAAGCGGTGGCGGTGGCGCGCCTGGCTCTGCGTAAACGCCAGGATCAGCTGCTTGTGGCCGGCCGGCACCACGAGCCGCTCAAAGGCCTGGTCGTCAAAGGCCACCGGCGTCACCCGGTCCACGTAGAACTCGAGCCACTTTTTCGTGCGCAGCGCATAGCCCAGCACCATGGGCGACGCCAGCAGCAGCTGGTCCTCTGTCAGGGGGGGGAGGCTTTTGTTGCCTTTTTGGCCTTTTTTGCTTTTTTGGCGGACTTTTGTGTCGTCGTTGCCGCCGTTGCCGCTCTCCTCCCCGTCCCCGTCACTGTCCCCCCCCTCCTCCTCCTCCTCCTCCTCCTCATCGCGGAAATTCACGGCATCCGTGCTGTCGTAAAGCTCGTTGGTATCAAAGAGCTGGTTGCCAAAGACCACAAAGTCGTTGCCGCCGCCGCCGCCGCCCATGCTGCCCTCGCCGTCAAAGCCGTCCTCCTCGGTCTCGGCCTGGGCGCGGCGCGTGGGCGTGACCTTGACCAGCGGCTCCAGCACCATCGGCTCGTTGGGCATGAAGTGGCCGTACATGCGGGCGTCGACGACGATGCGGCTGTTGCTGACGGTGACGCGGGCGGGTCCGCGCTCGCGCTGCTCAATGGCCGGGCCGTCGTAGGCCATGTAGCGGTGGCCGCGCGGGCCCTGGGCCAGCTGCTCGAAGCGGCGGCCGCGCTGGACGAGCTGCTCGCGCACGGCGGCGGCGTCGGCGGCGTACTCCAGCGGAAAGGCATCGAGGCTGGCGATGGGCACGGTGCCCTCAAAGGGCAGAATGTACACAAAGCTGTGCGCATAGCCAAACTTGGCGCCGTCAAAGTCCAGCCGCTGCACGCTCAGCTCCAGACAGGGCCCGTAGCGCCGGTGCTCCATGTAGCGGCTGCGCTCCAGCCGGCTGGCCAGCGGCTGGCCGTAGCGCGACGTCAGCACCACGCAGCCCGGCTGCATCAGCGTCCACACGTGCTCAAACGTCACGACGCCCTGCCGCGCATAGTCGGCCGCCGCCGCGATCACGTCGCGCAGCTCGCCGTACAGCAGGTCGCGCAGCAGCTGCACGTGCTCCCGCGTCTTCGCGTCCAGCTCGTCGCTGCCCTCGCCCTGCAGCACCGCCTCCAGCCGGGCCCACCGGTGCACAAACGGCTGGAAGGGCGCCGAGAACACCAGCCGCTGCAGCGTCGTCGTCACGCCCGGGTAGTCCTTGAGCACCTCGCGCAGCACCCCCTTGAGCAGCGGGCTCTGGATCACAATCGAGTCGATCTCCAGCGCCTTGCGCGGATCGTAGCTTTTTTCTGTTTGGTGAGCGGAGGAGGGCAGAAGAGGAAAGGCAGAAACAAGACATTTCGGGAGAAGAAAGGCAGAAACAAGACACTTTAAAAGAAAGGCAGAGACAAACAGTCACGAGAAGGAAAGAAAAACAAGACACTCCTGCCATCGCCACTCACTGTTCCGCACCAGCACCGCAAACTTCTCCGTCTCCTCGTTCTCGGGCGCCTCCTCCAGGTCCAGCGGGAGCGTCTCCGACCATGTCGACTGGTTGCGAGAATCCCACTTCTGGTACAGATTCTTCAGCTCGCACGTCATGCCGACATGCACTTCCTTTTCGTCTTTTTCGCTCTTCTCGTCCTCGTCCTTCTTGCTCTCGTCCTTCTCGCTCTCGTCGCTCTCGCTCCCCTCGTTCTCGCTCTCGTCCTTCTTGCTGTCCTTGCCATTCACCGTGGCTGGATGTTCCTTTTCCACCGTGTCGCCATTGGCCTGTTTAGAAACAGACGGCATGGCCGCCGCGTCTGACTCAGAAGCCATTTGTTTCGAGAGCGACAATAAAGGTCGAGCTGAAAGCAGGGAGGACAATGAAGAGATGGAGGTCTGCAGAGGAAAACAGCTGGCAACTAAGTGTACTTCAAAAGTGCGTACTCAAGAATAACTGGCTATTGCAATAACCTCGCGTCTGCACTTCTGTCGAGACTGGCGCTTTATATACTCGTAGAAACCAGCCTCGAAGGCCAGCCTGCTTGTGGACACCTCTCATTTTGAGGCCAGGCAAAGACGAAAAAAAGACCCCTATGAGTAAACTCCACAAGAGCAAGCCGGCCAGTTCAGTCATCGGCGGGCTGCGCGGCCGTTGACTGTCGGTCGTCAATGGCTCGAGTGTTCGTACGTCGTATGGATACTCGTACAGGCCAAGTATGGTGAATTCGGCCTTCAGCGTGCCCGCTTTGCCAAGGCAAAATGGAGAGCAATACGGGATTCAGGACAATTCGGCGTTTCATCGTACCCGCTTTGCCAGCGAAAACAGGGTTTTCTCCACTGGCCATACCCCTGAACACTGGTCAGCCTACAGGCAGCAGTGTGGGGAGCCACCTCACTAAAAGCCCTAAAGAACAAGCCACACTTGACCGTCTCAGCTCACTAACCGGCTTCTGCCTAGCGATTCATAAGGCTGAAATGTTGTCTCCAGTTGACTCTTTTCTGTCTCCAGCAGCCTCTAGGCAGGCTCTAGGCAGCTTCTAGGGAGCCTCTAGGCAGGCAGGCAGCCTATAGGCAAGCTGGCCTCAATCTCGGGAGTAACACGGAGCAAAACGTACAATTGGCTCGAAAAGCTATGGATATTTCCCAAATTACGAATTCCAATCTTATTTGCGCCAATGTCTCCTATTGAACAGATAATCCAATGTCTCCTATTAAACAGATAACCCAATGCTCCTATTGAACAGATAACCCAATGCAAACAAATGACATCACCTTTCCCTTGCCTGCCTAACCTTCGATCGAGTGCTGCACCGGAGGGTAGACCTCGACCATTCGCCTGTACAGATCCTGGTGCTGGTCCAGCATGACGCGTCGGTCCCAGGCCATGGCCACAAAGATGGTGTCGATGCCGCTGCTGAGAGGCGTTGTGAACATGTTGCAAATCTGGAGGCCAATCAGGAAAGAAAACGCCAGGATGACGGGCGTGTAGTCGCCGTCCCGGTTGTATGCCGGATCCGTGACCCGCAAAAACACGTACGACGACAGCGCGGTGGCATAGGCAACAAACATGCCCCCCATGCCAAACACCGGCCCAACGAGGCACAAGTTCACCAGCGCATCGATGCCTCGTGCTTTGATCATTCTGAATGGTTAGAGGGGAAGAGGGGACGAAGAGGGGAAGAAAGAAGAAAAGCAAGAAACTGGAAGAAAAAAGGAAACGAAAGAGGGCAAAAAGAAGGGGGAAAAAAAGAGAGCAAAAAAAAAGCAACTTGCCTCCCCGTGTCTTTGGCTGCTCGAAAGTAGGATGATCCATAGAGAGCGACGTGGCAGAATGCATATCGATTGACAAACTGCACCACCCACTCGAGCATGCCGACGAAGCAGCCGAGAATCCAAAAGATGACGCTGGCCAGCACGTTCTGGCTGCCGGCAACACCCGAGCGCTGGGCGGCCGAGCAGATCTGCCGCAGCAGGTTGACAATGGCCAGGATGAGGCTGCCGAGGCTGACGCTGCCAAAGCTGTAGGTCGTCGTGCGGCGGAAGGCGTGGCACGTGGCGCCCTTGGGGAAGTTGTTGGGGGCAAAGTACCACGAGCCGTAGACGCCGGCAATGGTGGCGTGGATGGTGTACTTGAGCCACTCGGTGATCCAGTAGCCGGCAAAGGTGATGAAGACCATGAGCCCAATGACCTTGGCCGTGCTGCAGCCGCCGCCGCTGACGCTGCACGCCGGGTTGCTGCCGGGCTCGTACTTGATGTAGACGGCCACCATGGTGACGGACCACCAGGCGCCAAAGGCGGCGACCAGCAGGCCGCCGACGATGCTGGCCACGAAGACGTGGCCGAAGCGCCGCGACACGTCGATGGACGTCTGCAGCATCAGCACGCTAAAGGGGATGCGCGAGATCCAGGTGGCAAAGCAGATGATGGAGAAGACGGAGAAGATGAGAAAGACGATGCCGCCCGAGTAGTACTTCTTGTAGAGCATGTAGATGGCCGTGGCCAGCCCGAGGCCGATGTTGACAATGCCCGTGATCCAGATCAGCTGCTTCGTCAGGACCCGGCACACCCACAGGTAGATCAGGCTCAGCACCACGGCCACGCCCACGCAGATGACCAGGCAGATGACCGTGTTCGTCGTCAGCCCAAACGTGTTGTCGCTGTCGTAGATGCCGTTGCCGTTGCCCGACTTGGTCACGGCGTATCCGTGGATCGCAATGCCCGACACGGCAACAAAGCCGGCAAAGCAAGCAATGAACTGGTTAGGGAGTTGGTTAGTCTCTCAGTCTCTCAGTCTCTCTCTCTCTCTGTGTGTGTGTGTGTGTGTGTGTGTGTGTGTGTGTGTGTGTCTCTCTCTCTGTCTGTCTGTCTGTCTGACACTCACCAATAATCCTGCCCATACATCGTTAAACTTGGGCTTGGCCACGACAAAGAGCTGGTTGAAATCCTGCTTCTCGCCCATGTTTTGCTGCTGCGGCGCTGTCGGGAACGGCACGAATCCGTTCTTCGAATAGTGCTGCTGCTGCTCCAGCTGCTGCTGCTGATACTGATGTGCGCCGTTGGCCCGGCCTTGTTCTGCTGCCGAGTCATTGTAATAGTCCATGGCAGCGCCTCGCTGGGCGCCATTGCTCGTCATGTTGTGCAGTGAATTGGTGAAGCTTTTGATACTCAAATAATAGGTATTAATGCCCTTGGTGAGCAGGCTCTTGAAAACGAGCTAATAGGTGCCCTTCTCGCTCATGGAGGCAAAAGTGTGTGAGGATCTGTGACAGACAAAAAGGTTGGAATGAAATACAGACAAAGTGGAATTGAGATGACTACAGGTGAAAAATCAAAGATGTCTACAGGACGAGAACGAATGACCGACCAAGTAAAACCAAATCCGGGCAATACGGCAGCTGCGACTGGGGCTGCGAGCAGCATGGCGGAGTACATCCCGTAATACGATACACGCTACTCGTAGTCGCAATTTCACTACTCGTACTCGCTGGTTTCTCTTTCCCAGTGGGGACTTATCTACACATGATTATGCTTATTTTGTGATCGTCCAGCTGAAAAGCTTAGCTAACAGGCATTCCATGGCTGTTTGTCAGTGTAGGCATTCCCTACCGCTGAGATCCTTAGCTGACTGAGAGGATGCAGTCGCTGAGGCAGCCGATGCGCCAAACCATCTACATTACGTCATTGAAAGCATTCCATTTGGCAGCACACACTAACAGTAACAGCGGCAACAAAAGAAGAAAAAAAAAGAAAAGAAAGAAACGAGAGAGAAAACCAAAAGCTCTATTCTAAACAGCCAATGAACTCCACAGTCCTTTCTAGCCATGCCTCTAAATGCAAGATCGTGTCTAAATGTCCAAATCCCTAAAAGTCCAGACCGCTCTATGTATGACGAACTGACGAGCTCGCTCTATCCTGTCTATGCCACTTCAGTCGCCATCGACACCGCCGATGGCGCCGCTGCAACATCGGCGGTCGCTGGGTCCGCCGGGATCGCGTCCTCGTCCTTGCCCGCCGGCTTCGTAGCCACGCCGTCGCGAGGCAGGTCCGTCGGCGGGATGCCGGCTTCGGCTCCGAGACCGACAATGTCGATCCAGGCCCAGCAGTCGATCTTGGTGGCCGTGCCGGCGTCGGCGGCGTCGGTGTTCCGGGCCAAGATGGCAGTGTCGTCGCTGAGGCTGTTGGCTCCACCAAATCGTTTGTTATCGGCTGCGTCTGGCGCCGTCGTCGTCGTTGTCGTTGTCAATGTCGTCGTCTTCGCCGCCGCTGCCGCCACGTCGAGCTTGTCGCCGTCGCCGCCGTCGACGAGATCGGCGACAGACGTGGGGGCCACCGGCACGCCGTTGATGCGCAGCATCTGCAGAATGGCGCGCAGATTGAGGCGGATGGCGCGCTCGGGCGCCTCGGCGCCAAAGACCTTTTTGGTCAGCCAGGGGAACAGCAGGCCAAAGTCGCTCTGGTTGAGGTGGGCGCTGCTGCGGACGTAGAAGATGTTGGGCTCGGGCAGGCGGACGCGGCAGCGGGGCCGCTCGTAGGCGGCCGGCTCGACGGTGGGC
This sequence comes from Raffaelea deltoideospora, assembly GCA_019925385.1. Classification (NCBI taxonomy): domain Eukaryota; kingdom Fungi; phylum Ascomycota; class Sordariomycetes; order Ophiostomatales; family Ophiostomataceae; genus Raffaelea; species Raffaelea deltoideospora. The sequence continues at coordinate 190,837 of JADHKP010000018.1, forward strand.
GCGGCCGGGTCGGGCGACAGGGCCCGGGCGGTGGCGTGCAGATGGGCCGTCCAGCGGAAAAAGGTCTCGGACTCGACGGCCAGCAGGCCGGCGCCGCCGGGGGCCGTCGGCACATCGGCGTAGACGGGCAGCGGCAGCTCGAACAGAGCGCGCTGGTCCGGCGACAGCAGCGGGAAGCACCACATGTCCAGCAGGACGACCGGGCTCTTGTCCGAGACCTGGGTCCGCAGCCGCGACCGGCGCTCCGGCGCGAACAGCGGCCGCGCGATGCCCGCCGCCACGGCCGGCTCGTCGGCATAGTACGTCGTCTTCAGCAGCTGCACCACCGTCGAGCCGCCGAAGCTGTGGCCGGCCCAGATAATGTCGCCGGGGTTGTGCACTTCGAGCTTGTCGGCGAACTGGGCGAGGGTGGTAGGGGGGGTAATATTGAGATTGGTCAGGGACGATGACGACGACGACGACGACCCCCCCTCGTCTATCCGCAGCACGGCGTCGTGCACGAGCCCGAGCTCCCACAGCCGGATGCGCAGCTGCTGGTCTCGGGCGGCCCAGACGTCGGCCGTCTCCGAGTGCGGGATGCGGTCGTAGGGGATGACGGTGGTCGTGGACGATGGCCGGAAGACGGTGCTGGCGGTGCCGGCGCTCTTCTGGCCATCCGCCGCCGCCGCCGCCGGGTCGCGCACAAACGAGACGACGGCGCTGCCGTCGCGGTGCTCGGGGCAGACGACCACGACGCCGTACGAGGCCACCGAGCCGGCCATGTGCGAGTAGGCGTTGCGGCTGCCGCCGAGGCCGTGCGAGAACACCATGGTGGGCCAGCGGCCGCTCGGCGTGTTGGGCGGCCGCAGCGCCGCATTCTCCAGCGCCGGCACCGTCGTGTAGTGCAGGTGGCGCGGCAGAAACGAGACGGCCTCGGCCAGGCGCGGGCCCAGGCCGAGAAACTGCGTGTACGCCGACACGTACGCGCGCTGCGGCGCCGGCAGCCAGCTGATGCGCGCGCCCTCGGCGTCTGCCGCCGCCGGATAGAAGATGCGGAACTGCACGGTGGGAATGCCGGCCGCGTGTGCCGGCGCCGGCGCCGGCGAGGCCAGCTCGGCCACCGGAACCTCAACGTCCACCGTGCCCACCCGGTACGGGCCCGAGTACTCGGGAAACGAGGGGACCGGGTTGAGCCGACCGAGATAGCGAGCCAGCTTGGCTGTGGCCGGCAGGGGGGGAGAGGCCATTGCGAGCTGGCCAGAGAAGAAAGCGGCGAGAGAAAGCAGCGAAAGCAGCGAGAGAAAGCGGCCAAAGAAAGCGGCCAGAAAAGCAGCCAGAAAAGCGGCCAGAGAAGAAATCAGCCAGTGAAGAAGGAAAGAATTCAAAGCCCAGCAGTCGAATTGCAATTGTCGTGCTTCAAACGAAGAGGATGCGCAGTGAAGATGAAAGACGCAGTCATCGCATAAAACGGCTTCTCAACCAAAGCATTGCTATTATGGCAAGCCCGGAGGCGACGAGGCGGCTGTGAGCTCCTACTTGTATTACGTCGTATGGTGTATGCTCCTGATACTCCGTCCACCTTTTGCCTCCCAGGCGCGCTAACGACGGAGCGGCCTTGTGGCAGACCTTGCTGGCAAATACTCCGAAGCGTCCGAAAGTCCCAAGTGTGTTGTCACCTTTGCGGTTTATTTTCAATCAAGTGTCCCTATCGCATTTGAACCGTGTTTTTTTTTTTTTTTTTAGATATACTATAGTTTTTAGATATAGTATAGTCGTATGGAGTGTTCCTGGTCAGGCAAGGACGACCGAGGTGTGGAAATGCAGAGCAGAGCAGGCCTGTACGGAGTACTGGGAGTGCAATTACAGCACGAGCACTCCCTAATGATGAAATTTTCAGCCTCGGCTCGGCGAGGCCACTGGCGTGTACGAGTAGTACGAGTAGTACGAGTAGTACGTACCTGCACTTGCGGTCCACGGGTCAACATAAATCCGATGGGTTGAACTTACCATGAATTTTCCTTCCCCATCATCACCAAGCTGTTCCAACGCTTCGTGGCACTGTCGACGCGCTCCTCTCATTGCCCAAGATGACTTCAACGATCGGTATCCCAATAAAAACGCTCAACGAGGCACAGGTATGGTTGCAGAGCTTTGAAGCCAAACCCGGGCTTGTCCCCCCCGTGCCATGCAACATAATTGTGCGTTCTGACCAAAACAGGGCCATGTCATCACCCTCGAAATCACGTCGGGCCAGACGTACCGCGGCCGCCTGCTCGAAGGTAAGTTCTGTTTTATAAACCCCTAAACCCTTTGCCAAACGTCTGTCGTCCGTCTGCTCACCCGTCTCGCACCCGGCAGCCGAGGACAACATGAACGTGCAACTGAAAGACATTACCGTGACGGCCCGCGACGGCCGCGTCAGCCATCTGGAGCAGGTGTACATCCGGGGGAGCCACGTCCGCTTCTTCATCATTCCCGACATGTTGAGAAATGCGCCATGGTTCCGCAGCGGCAACTCGCGCGGTCGCGGCGTCGGCCTGGCCCGCGGCCGTGCCACCGTCAGCCGTGCGCGGGCCAGCGGCCGGGGTGGTCCTCGAGGATGAGGGAGAGGAGACCGGGAGGGGAGGAGCCTTTGGATTTGAATTCTTGTAATGAAGGGATGGCCCTAGACTGGTGGTTGCGTGACGACGCATCCACCAGTCTCACAGGGCCAAGGCAGTTGTTTGCTTTTCGATCATTGCTTCTTCCGGCGTTTTGACGAGCATAAAATGCGGCACAAGGAGAGAAATTGATTAATGTACAGAAGAGAAGATGAAACGCGTGTCTAACCGTACACATGAGTACACATGAAACTAGAAATTACAGCTGCAGACCGTTGATGGCCTCCTCACCAGAAACCTTTTGCCTTTTGCCTTCATCCTTTTGCCTTCATCCTTTTGCCTTCACTTTGGTTCTCTCACCACTCACCACTCACCACTCACCACTCACCACCCACCACTCACCGCTCACCACTCATTTCAACCTTTGTAGTGCTTCTTGCGCCCTCTGCACCAGCTCTCGCGCCCGCTGCAGCTCCTGCGACACCCGCTCGCCGTCCCGGCTTGCCGAGCGACGCTTCGCCCGACTGTGCATGAGCGCCTCGGCCACGCTGGCCTCGACGGCCCGCACTGCCTTGCGGCCCTCTTCGTGCACCTCGCCCTCCCAGAACCGGCGCGCCCGTTCCCACTGCTTCTGCATGCGGCCCAGGCTCCACACCAAGCCCAGGGCGGCCACCGCGCCGGCCTCGTAGGCGCCCATCGACGACAGGTACATGAGCACCGCCAGGGCGCCCGTGAGCCCCGACGTGCTGGCCGTCTGCAGCACCAGCTTGTCGGCGAGCGCCTGCAGCGCAGGGACGGTCTTGTCCAAAAGGTAGCGTCGCGTGAACGAGATATGGGCTGGCCACGGCGTGGCGGCCAACGGGGCAGAAGGGTCCCCACTGGACGGCTGCTGTTGTGTTTCTGCCTCTGTCGCCGCTGCGTTGTCCGAACGCGCCGACACCATTGTGGGTGGCGCATACCGGACGAGCGCATCGGTCTCGCGGCCGGCATTTCCCCCCAGCAGCCGGACGGCCTCGTCGATGCGGCCGGCCAAAAAGACGGCTTCCTGCTCGGCCCGCGGCAAAAAGTGCTGCACCACCAGTCCGGACGAGAGCATGGAGACGTCGTCGGCGCGCCAGAACAGCTTCCACCAGCCGAGCTTGCTCCAGCGCCGGCCCGAAAACGCAAGATTCAGCTGCTCTTGCAGCTCTGCATGTGCCCGCTCAGCCCAGCCCGCCAGCGCCGTTTCCAGACTGGCGTACACTGTTGGGGTTGGGGTTGGGGTTGCAGTTGCAGTTGCAGTTGCGGCTGCTGTTGCCCCCTCCGCCTCTGCTGCTTGGACACGGGCCAGCGCGCTGTGCAGCACAGAGCTGACGAGCTGGCGGACCGGGGGTTTTGTCGAGCCGTCGGGCCGATTGAGCGCCCCATCCCGGAGCCAGCTCGCGACGGCGGCAACGCCGCTCTTCCGCCACAGCGTCTCGTACGCAATTGCGTTGGTGACGCTCTGGCGGAAGAGAGCCAGCGCCTCGGCGGCGGCAGAGGTGTCGACGACGGCCAACGGGCCGCCGTCGTTGGCGTTGGCGTCTTCAGAGCCCTGGCTGTCTTTGTTGCCCAGGTGCAAGCCCTTGAGGTCGACGACGCCCATGATCCCTGGCTGCAAGGCGGCCTCCTCCGCTCGAGCTCGCAGCGGCAGAGTCGCATTGGCCAGGGCCGCGGCGCCCCATATGCCGTCGGCCACGACAAGGGCTTTGTGCACGGGCGCCGCCACCGGCGTCGGCTGCCCGTCTCCAGCCACCGGCATGTCCACCATGGGCACTTGGATGGCCTCTTCCAGCAGACCCGCCTCGTCCATGTCCCATGCCCGCAGTCCTGCCGCCGCTCTGGGCACGGCCAGGCTCGACTCCATCACGAGAAACTCGATGCTGTGTCCGTTGAGCCCGGGCACGGAGACGTCCAGCTCGGCCAGCGGCTCGTCGTTGCCCATGGTCAAAGCCGCCGGCCGGGGCTGGGCCGGCAGCGGCGGCGGCGCCTGCACCCGGACAATGAGCGGTTGTCCGGCATCGTGGGCGGCCAGCTGCTCCTCCCACGGAGCCAGGGGTTTCAGCGGATCGGCCAGCAGAAGCCGCAGAAGCGCTTTGGCGCTGCTGTTTCCCGACGCACTCGCAGGACCCGCAGGACCCGACGACGCAGTTCCGCGGCCTCTGCGGTCGTCGGCCAGGCCCAGCACGGCCACCCGGACGGTCTCGTGTCCGGGCTCCTGCTGAAGACTGCGGATTGCGAGCTGGAGTCGAGGCAGATTGACAAACGCGCCGGCGTCGTGCTGGAGCGCCTCGAGCGCCCGTCGGAGGTTTTCTCGCGCGCCGCCCGGGCCTGTCTCGAATGGCGCGGGCGTGTCTGGTGCCAGAGATGTCGGAGACGGCGGTGCAAACGCGGCCGCGGTCGAAGCGGCGCGGCAATGGGCGACGGAGCGCGGCTGTGCGGTATTTCTCGTCGGCTGCGTTCTCGGCTGCGTTCTGGGCTGCGTTCTGCTCCGCTGAAAAGAGCAAAACCGGCATGCCGTCGGGAGAAATGGGACAGGCCCAGCAGCCACAAAGGGGCCATGGCCAAACGGCGGCCGCAGCCTCAGTCGCGGCGGCATCTTTCGTGGGGGCAGAGCAGGAAAAATGAGTTGAAGGTCTGAGCAAAAAGTTGATAGCTCCAGTGCAAATACGGTTTTAGTGTACTAATACAGCGCACTGCAATTGGCAGATTATAAAGCGAACACTGTAGCGTTTAGCAGATTCGTATAGCGAACACTGCATGGTAGCGCTTAGCAGATTAGTACGTAAAGCGAACTGCAATTTAGCGTTTAGCAGATTATATTACAGCGCACACACTTGTTTAGGGGATCCCTGGTTTAGCCGCTAGCGATTCGGCCTGGACAGTCAACGTCAAACACATCCGCCGTTGCCTGCTGGTTTGCCAGGCCTACAATCATATCTCAATTGAAATCAATTAGTCCAAGTCCAAACGGTAGCTGTCAGACTTTCCGAGCTGTGTGTTATTACTCCGTCCGTACAAACAATGCTGTCTCGGAATGTACATCACGTGATCACCCAGAGCAGCTAGCACAGAAAGTCCAGAGGCAGCTGCGAATCAACAACACTTTCTCCCTAACCATCCAACAAAGGCATCACGGACTTTTTGCCTTTTTCAGCACGCCAACGGTACACGACCACCATGGACGACCTCTCAGGGCTGGACTGGTCGTCCAGCAGCAGCTCTGGCAACAGAAACACGGCAAATGCAAACGCCGCAAACGCAGCAAACGCCGCAAAGCCGCCAACCATGGCGTCGGGCCCTTTCTCGTCGTATCCTTCCCTGCGGCCGACGCCGTCGCCGCTGGGATCTGGGCGAAACACGCCGTTGTCGTCGCAAGGGTCCGGGGTCCCGTCTTCGCTGGCTGCGTCTGCGGCGGCAAAGTCGTCACTGCCGTCGTCGAAGCCGGCGCAGGACAGCTTCAGCAGTCTGATCAGCTTTGGCGGCTCGACGGCCAAGAACGCCGCCCATCTCAGCCTGCGAGAACAGCAGGAGCGGCTGGAAGCGGAGCGGCGCAAAAAGGCCGAGGAGAAGCGGAGGCAGGACGAGGCCAGCTACGGCAGCGGCCAGTTCTTGGATATGCTGGGTCGGGGCTCGGCCAGCGCGTCGCGGACGGCGTCGCCAGCCATTGGGCTGTCTGCCACCAGCAGCAAAAGCACGGCAACCCCGTCCGACGACGACGACCTGTTTGCCGCCTTCAACGCAGACATCAAAGTCGACAATGCGAGCCACTATCCCCCTCCTCCGTCGTCGGATGCGTCGCGCAAGGCGTCGCCTGCGAACGGGGGGCTGGACCTTGGTCTGCCCAGTGCGTGGGCGCAGCCAGAATCTCAACAGAGCGCCAGCGGTGCTGACAGCACTCTTAACGACGACGACGACCCTTTTGGTCTCGGCGGGCTGCCATCGCGCGGGCCTTCTTCCGTGCCGCCGGCTGCCTTTGGGGCCGACGACGATGACGATCTGTTGGGGGACCTCAGCAAGCCCGTGGAGGAATTCCGACGCAAGGCAGAAGAAGAAAAGAGGAAGCAGCAGCAGGAGCAACAAAAACAAAAACAGCAGCAACGCGCTCGCCCGCCAGAGCCTGGCAAGCCCATCGAAGACTCCGATTCCGCCTCCGACGCGGCAGACGCAGCGCCGCCCAAGACGGGCAATGAGCCGTTTGACAAGGCCGTGGCCCAGCTGATGGACTATGGATTTACGGCCGACAATGCACGGCGGGGCTTGACGGAAAGCGGCGCCGGGCTGAATGTGCAGGCGGCCGTCAACTGGCTGCTGGACGATGCCCATCGGCAGGCCAAGGAGAAGGCCAGGGCCAAGTCCAAGCAGGGGGCCGCCCGAGACGGCGACGAAGCACGGGCCAGGCAGCCGGCGGGCCGGGGGGGGGCCCAGACGTCGTCGTCGTCGTCCGGAGGGCCGGCGTGGATGAGGGATGAAGGGGCTGTTGGAGGGGGCGGCGCGGCGGGCCTGGCGGACGGCGACTTTGCCAAGACGGCGGCGGCCGTGGGCAGCAATCTGCTCAAGACGGCCAATTCGCTGTGGAAGACGGGCCAGAAACGGGTGCAGAAGGCGGTGCAAGAGCTGCAGCAAGAGGGCGGCGGCGGCGGCGATCCCAGCCAGCCGCGCTGGATGCGCTCAGCCGCAGCCGCCGCTCATGCCGGAGACGAAGACAAATACGACGACCGGCGGCGAGCGGCAGCCAAGGCTTCTGCTGCGGCGGCGTCTGCTGAGTCTGCTGCGTCTGCGGCGGCCACCGACGAAGCCCTGATGCTCGAAGTGGGCGCGCGGCCCAGTCGCATGCAAGGGCGACATGCATCTCCGCTGGCAGATCCCCGGTTTGGGCCGCCGGAGAACCGGCGATCGTCTCCGCTGGCAGATCCTCGGTTTGGGCCGCCGGAGAACCGGCGATCGTCTCCGCTGGCAGATCCTCGGTTTGGGCCGCCCGAGAGCCAGCGATCGTCGCGCACCCAGTCGCCGGCTGGCAGCAACGGCCCGCCGAGCCGCAACAGCCCGGTGCCGCGGTGGCAGCAAGGCAGCCAGCCGGACCCGCGGACCCGTCTGTCGAAGCAGGCGGTCGAGGAAGAGAGCACGCAGGCATACGTCAGTCCGGCGAGGCGGAGAAGGCCGGCTGCGGGTGGAGACGCGGCGAAGAAGCCCGTGCCTTCAGGGCCTCCAGGGCCTTCAGGGCCTTCAGGGCCTCCAGAAGGCGATCTGCTCTCGAACTCGACAGCGCTGCCACAACGACCAGCAAAGGCGCCGGAGACGTTGAGCAAGGACAGAGACGGCCGCAGAGACGGCCGCAGCAGACCGCAGCAGCAGCAGCAGCCGCCCCGACCGAAAGCGACGCCCCGGCAGGTCCCGCCCGTCAACGCGTTTGCGCTCAAGGCGTCGGCGCAGCACCGGACGGAGGGCGCGGCGCACTTCAAGCGCGGCGACTACGCGGCGGCGCACGCGTCCTTCTCGTCGTCGATGGTGGACATCCCGGCGTCGCATCCGCTGATGGCGGTGCTGTTTGCCAACCGGGCGCTGACGGCGCTCAAGACGGGCGAGCCGCGGCAGGCGGTGGCGGATGCCGACGCCGCCCTGGCCGTCATCGGGCCCGGCCGCGGCGAGGGCGAGACGGTCGCGCTGGAGGACGGCAGCGGCGCGCAGCGCGACCTGAAAGACCTGTACGCCAAGGCGCTGACGCGCAAGGCCGAGGCGCTGGAGCAGATGGAGAAGTGGGCCGAGGCGGCGGCCGTGTGGCAGCAGTGTGTAGAGGCCGGCGTGGGCGGCGCCGGCGCGATTGCCGGGCGGCAGCGCTGCCAGAAGGCGCTGGCGCCAAAGGCAAAGGCGCCGCCAGCACGGCCGCCAGCTCGGCCGCCGGCCCAGAAGCAGCCTTCACGACCGGCCACCACCACAACAGGCCGGCCAGCCGAGGCGGTCGACCGGCTGCGGGCAGCCAACCAGGCAGCCGAAAAGGAAGACGCCGAGCGGCTCGGCCTGCTCGACAAGGTGGACGCGCGCATTGCCAGCTGGCGAGACGGCAAGAAGGACAACCTGCGGGCGCTCCTCGTCAGTCTCGACACCGTCCTCTGGGAGGGCAGCGGATGGAAGAAGGTGGGCCTGCACGAGCTGGTGATGCCCAACAAAGTCAAGATTGTGTACATGAAGGCAATCGCAAAGACACATCCTGATAAGGTGAGAAGTTTGCGCACGCACGCACGCACTCCTTTCTGGTCTCTATCTGCCCAGGCTCGCGCACTCATTCCTTTCTGGTCTCTATCTGCCCAGGCTTGACATGCTGGTATACTGACTACCCCCAGATCCCCCCCGATGCCTCCACAGAGGTCCGCATGATCGCCGGCTCGGTGTTCAGCACCCTGAACGAGGGCTGGGACAAGTTCAAGGCGGACAACAAGCTGTAGAAGCGCGTGACAGGGAGTTTGATGATGGAACTAGAGCGATTTCAATGATGGAGCTAAAGCGGCATATCTAAATGAAAGGTCAATATAAGATTCACACCGGACGAACCGTCGCTATGCTATAAAGGCAAAAGAGTGGCACAGCACAAACGAGAAATAACAGTTGGGCGTATGCGATGATACAAGGAGGAACGGTTTGAGCAAAAGCTTTTTAAACGTCCCGTCAAAACCTCCCGTCAACACGGGAATCCAATTGAACCTCCCGTCAACCAAGTTGAAAGAACACAAAATCAACACACCAACGCCAAACAACCGGCTCTCCGTTCTGTCCGCTCCTCCGTTCTCTCCTCCGTTCTGTCTGTTCTGCCGTCTTTTCTACCTGTCTCCTCTGCTCTCTTTCTGCCTCTCCCTCCTCTCCCTCCTGTCTCCCCTACTCTCTTTCTCCTCACAACCCCAGCATCTGGCGCACGTTCTCGCGCACTTTGCGGTCGTATTCGGCGCGGTGGTCCCGCCACATCTTGGCCGCCTCGACATTGGCCGGGCTCTCGTCGTTGGGCTCCGCCAGCATGCTCATGACCGAGATGAGGATCTTCTCGACGCTCTGGATCGGCGACCAGCGCTCGGATGCGTGCTCGTAGTGGTTGGGATCGTCGCCCGGCGGGTGCAGGATCGAGATGCAGACGAGGCCGCTGGGGTAGACTGAGAGTGTAAGCGGGGGATGACAGAAGAAAAGGAACAGGTCTTGTGCCCGGGCAAAGCTCTTTTTTATCGTTCGCCGCGACACAACCCTCACTCACCATTTGGATGCCACACTTCGCAGCCGACAAACCGCATCGTCGGCGGCGCCAGCGGATAGTCCTTGGGAAAGCGCAGCTCGGCCGGGAACACGCCGCCCTCAAACGGCGTGCCCTCGGGTCCCTGGATCAGCGCCTCCCAGTAGAGCATGTCGTCTTCCGAGACAGGCCCGGCCGTGATGCCTTCGGGCGGATTGTTGGTCAACGTGCGGTACTCCTGCAGCAGGCGGCGGTGTGCCGTGGACTGAGCCATTGTGACAGGGGGGGTTGGAGAGGGACTGGGGGAGGCAATTCGGTCTTCTTGGCCGTCAGGACGTTGTAGGATCGAGGTGGCCGTTGGTCGAGAAAAGGTGGCCAGAGCCCCGCTATTGGTGTGCTATTATCGCCACTACCAGCTAGAAGCTGCGCTGTCACGTGCCTTTGTTTGTATGGGATACTTGCTCCATCACAACAGTACGAGTAGACAGAGCAACATATGAGATATATGCTCAATGACTGATGAACGCCGTGGAGACGGCCTACACGTGCCGCTGTTCATCCCATCTCGCCTCACCAACCAGCAACTGCCGTTTTTTGTGCTCTTTTGCGCTCTTTTGCGCAACAAGCAACAAGAAGCAACAAGCAAAAGCAACAAGCAACAAACAACAGGCACTGAAACAACGAACAACAGCATGAAACCGTCTATCCACGAGGGAAGCATGTGTGACGGATTCTGTACAAAGTGAATGGTCCGACGTACGAGCTGTACTGCTTCTCTTAAAAGTGTGCAGTGTTTCTTTTTCCTAAAAGTATAAAGTGTTTCTCTTTCCAAAGTTTCTGTCATTTTTCGTCTCTTGCCATTCAAAGTCTTCCTTTTCGGGCCAATGCTCTGTGCCACCATAACTCCCAGGCCGGATCCAGGCATGGCTGCTGTTGGCAAGCAGGAACTTGCAGGTTTATCTTGCTTGATCCACAGACGGACAGCTCTGGTTACAGGAAAAGAGCAACACTCAGCTTACAGCCTGCGGTGTTTGGCGGCCACAGCTTTGTAAATTGCAATTACCACTGCCAATGCCACTGCGCCGTGTGACGGAGCAGCTGTCTCGTCATGTCTTGCTCTGTTTTCTGGCCGGGCCAAGAAAATTGCTTTTTTATTCGTAATGGCACACGATGATGCAACAGCGGAAAGCCACAGCGCCACAACGCCCAAGAATGTCTCGGCCTTCGGAAGCCGTCTGTGCACGGTGTGGAGTCATACATCACCTCGTCAATCAAGATACAACGCTGAGTACGAGTACGACGTACTCGTAAGGATGGTTCCCACGATGTATCAAAACGGGAGTACTCCGTACTCTGTATCCATAATACTCCGTACTCACTCCCTACTGTAGCACACCCTGTAAATGGCAATTGAAAAGGGGCTTCAGGCACACGGCGGAGGCTTGGCTGGCCAATCACAGTGCGCAATGCTCCTGTGGACAGGGGTAGAGTCGATATTCGAAACGCAGGGCAGGCGCTACGGTTACAGCGGTACGGTGTAGGATGTTGGTCAGTGCAGCGTGCAAAAATATCGCAGGCAGCTCATCCTCTCGCCAGCAAAAAGTGCGACAAGCAACATGAACCAGTTCTTGCTTTAAAAAAGACGTCTTTGAAGTGTATTCCTCTTTTTTACTCTTTATTTTTCTCGCTTTCCTTGGCTGGCTTCCATTTCTGTCGGGGGCTGGGCAAAACTGGCGATTTTTCTCATCGGGATCCCTTTCTCATTCCAGTCTTTTTTTTGCCTCTTCTGCGATCAAAGGGCGCCATCCCACCGCGTTGGGCTAAAGGAACAAGGGCGACCCCCTTTCGGGATACAGAGCATCGCAAAGTACGCCGTACAGCCGAAACGACAGCCTTTTCGAGGAATCTGCAGCAGCTTTTTTCCAGTGTCTCCGCCCAGACCTTGTCGAGGAATCTCTCTTGGTTCTTCTACTTTTCTTTTGGCCTGTTTTCTTGGCTGTCTTTTTGGCTTGTTTTCTTGGCTGTCTTCTTGGCTGTCTTCTTGGCTGTCTTCTTGGCTGTCTTCTTGGCTTGTCTTGTTTTCTTCTCGGTCTTCCCGGCCCTTGTCCAGCTTCTTGCTTGCTCGCCTCAAAAAGCATCGACTTCACGCCATCAAAGTCATGGTGTAATACGCATTCCAATATGCCTCTATCCAAGCCCTTTCAGCGGCCTCCGCTCCCCCTCACTCTGCAGTCATGCCATGTGTCGTAATACCTATTGCGAGGCCGTATTCCGTATTACTCCAACTTTGTAGGCAGTGAGACGGAGTCGAGAAAGATGACCACCGACAGGATAACCACTGACAGGATAAATAAAAATGCCTCTGCAAACCAGCGACAGGATATAAGAATGCCTCTGCAAACCCACCTCTCAACCCGGCTCACAATTTGAGGGATGAACAAGGATCCACGGAGGATCGGCCAGTGGAGAGCAAATCCTGCCACTTTTTTTTATTTCGTCCAGTCTGTCAGTGCCAAGATTGAATTCTTGGGCCTGGTAGGACTAAAAAACTGAAAACTTCTGACCTTTCTGACTCTGAATCCATCTCTGGCCGACTTTTATTTCTGGTGACATCTCGACCTATTTTCAAAGATGACCGCTTAAAGTAATCGTCCGTCATGCTCGACCCTACAGCGTATGGATATTATTACCTGCAGCGAGGCTGAGCCCCTATCAGGGCAGTGCTCTGTCGATCCATCCCACCCCCCTCTGCCCCTGGTCAGCCCGCACACACCCCCCCTGTTGCTGCATGGAAAAAAGGTCGTTTTTTGGGCTGTGGCTAAGAAAAGAGTCTGTCCAACGAGAGGCCAAGGAAGCAGATCAACTGAGCACACCTTGCTGGAGTGCATTCCATGGGGTGAACAGTACTCCTACTGCAGGCGCCTCCATCTCTCCTTTTTTTTCTTGGGTCCCTTTTTCTTCTGCTCTTCTTTCAGACCCCTGCAGTGCCTTTTGCGATGCCTGTCCCTGGTGACAGGCCTGAAGAATTAGAGTACGGGTCACTCCCTAGACCGCTGGCCCTTAATCTATCTCATATATGTACTCCCTATTACGACGATACTCCTACAAAAAGGTATTACTCCATACTATGGATACTCATATATTCGATGCACATTATAGGGGGACTCTATAAAAACACACGAGGTAACTACCCGGAATACCTGTAAGACTGCGTAATACGCCGCCAGGGGTAATACACACTTTTGACGATGGCCTCACGCTGAAGTGGTGGTCAGTTACACTGGAGATGTCTCGTTTGCTCGTTGTATCCCCCCCCCTCCACCTCCACCTCCTCTTTTTCCTCCCTTCCAAGGATCAAAGGGGGGGTTGTTCCATCGTGCTCTCTCCCCGTGCTGGTGGTAGATAATCTTCGTACTTCCGTCTGTCGTCTCTCTTTTGCTTCTTTTCTTCTTCCTCTCCCTTTTTTCCTTTCTTTTTCTCTGCCAGGCCCCTCTCTTTTTGTGTCTCTTTCGTGTCAGAAGCACAACCATTCCTTTTGTGCTCGTCCTCCTTCTTGGTAGCCACTCCTTTTTTTTTTGTTTGATACATTCCTTTCGTGTTCGACTTTCTCTTCTGCTTCGCGGTGACAGTGTCACGGTTGTGTCGCTTTATACCATTCTTGGTGTTGCTTTATACCGAGTGTTGTCGCTTTATACCATTCTTGGTGTTGCTTTATACCGAGTGTTGTCGCTTTATACCATTCTTCTCGAGTGGCGGTTGTCGCTTTATACAAAGTGTCGTTTGTCGCTTTATACCATTCTTTCTTCTCGACTCTCGAGCCTTTTTTGTCCAATTTTCGTTCATTCTGTTTCGGTCGACCGTGTTGATCGCCTTTCACTTTTTCTTCTCCCCGGCATCTCGCTTTGAACGATATTGAATATCGTCATCCATTCAGCTACAAAACTACGAGCAACTTTGGCTCGTGAAAAAACTACGCTTTTAGGCCGGTCCATTGCAGAAATCAGACGAGAAAAACCTCAACAGAAACGTCGAGGAAACCCCTCAAAGCGTCCCAATGACAAAACTGCAAGCTCTTCTTGTCGCCGCCGCCGCCGCCGCGCCCGCCCATGCCTTTTGGCGCATGGAGTGTCGCGGCGTGGGCGGCTACTATCGCATGGATCCGCTGGTCTCGCCCGGCGAAGCGTCTGCACACGTGCACTCGATCCAGGGCTCTGGTGGTGAGTAGCTGGCATTTGGATGTGTGGTCGTGTGTGGTCATGTCTGGCCCTTCGAGCCTTTGTGCAGCCCCTCGCTGACTGACTAGGCTTCTCCGAGAGCGCAACATACAGCGACATCACTGGGAGCGACTGCACGTCTTGCCTCGTCACCCAAGACAAGTCGTCATACTGGCACCCGGCTCTGTACTTTATGGACGGAGCCACCAAGACATTCCAGCTTGTTGAGCAAGTTGGAGGGACTCTAGCGTAAGTGAAGGGAGAAGGAAATAAAAAGAGAAAGAAGGGAAGGGGGGAGGAAAAAGAGAGAAAGAAGGAAAGAAGGAAAGACAGAAAAAAAAAAGAAAGAAAGAAAGAAAAAAGAAAAAAGAAAGAAAGAAGAAAGAAGAAAGAAGAAAGAAGAAAGAAGAAAGAAAGAAAGAAAAAAAGACTTGCTGACCTTCAGTTACTACCTCTTAAACACCGGCAACGGCAACACCAACATCACCGCCTTCCCGGCCGGCTTCCGCATGATCGCCGGCAACAACGAGCGCCGCAGCTTCACGACCGGCAATGTCGAGATGGTGGATCCGCCAAAGTCCAACTGGGCCGCGCTGAACCAGACCAACCAGGACAGCCTGGCCCAGCGCGCCGTCGGCTTCAACTGCCTCAACTACGGCAAGACGCCCGAGGGCACGCTGTACCGCCATTTCCTGCCGGACAAGAGCTACCTCGACGCCAACTGCCCCGACGGCATCCGCTTCGAGCTCATGTTCCCGTCCTGCTGGAACGGCAAGGACCTCGACTCGCCCAACCACAAGGACCACGTCGCCTACCCCGACCTCGTCATGACCGGCGACTGTCCCCCCGACTTCCCCGTCCGTCTGCCCAGTCTGTTCTATGAGACCATCTGGAACACGGCCGCCTTTCCGAACCAGGCCGGCCAGTTTGTCATTGCCAATGGAGATGTCCAAGGTATGTGCTTGTGTTTTCTTTTTCCTTTCCATCCTTCACTCTACCAGTGCTTTTGTTTTCTTCTCTTCCATCCTTCACTCCACCACTGCTTTTGTGTTCTTTTCCATCCTTCACTCCACCACTGCTTTTGTGTTCTTCTTTTCCCATCCTTCGCTCCACCATCTGACAAGCCAGGCTTTGCCTACCACGGCGACTTCATGACCGGCTGGGATCCGGCCTTCCTCCAGCAGGCCGTCGACACCTGCACCAATCCGTCCGGCCTGATCCAGGACTGCCCGCTCTTCACCATCCAGTCGCTGGAAGAGGCCACCAGCTGCAAGATCAAGCCCCCGGCCAATCTCAACGAAGACACCAAGGGCCCCGGCCTGACGAGCCTGCCCGGCAACGTGGCCCTCTATGGGACCCTCATCGACGCCACCATGATTGCCGACTACGATCCTGCCCTGGCCAGCCCAACCGCCTTGGCCGGCGCCCAGGGCGACTATGGCCTTGGAAACCTGCAGCAAAACCAGGTCGCCAACTCGGACACCATCATCATCTCACCAGCCACTCCCGCGCCCAGCCCGACCACCAGCTCCACCACCAGCTCCACCTCGACCTCCAGCACCAGCACCACCGCCGCTTCCAGCCCGACGTCGACCGCCGTCGCCGCTGCTGCTGCCGCCACCCCGTCAACCACCGCGGCGCCGCCCGCTCCGCCACCGCCGGCTGCCCATAACAAGGCTGTGAGCACGCAGTACGTGACCAACGGCAATGTCGTGACGGAAATTCTGTGGGAAGAAGAATTCACCACCGTCTACATCACGGGCGATGCGACGTCGACCACAACCGTCACCGTCCAGCCAACGCCGGCCGCCTTGCGACTCCGGCACGCACACAACCACATGCGCCGGCACAAGCGCGCGTTCAGCCATAGACACGGCCACGCGAGCTGATTGGATTGGCAGGGAGGACGAGGACCTGTGGAGGTGTCTGCGACGCTGCGGTTTTGCTTGTCTCAGACTTTTTTTTTGGCTTCTATATTCCATTCTTTTTGTTTTTTCTTTGCCGCTTGGCATTCCTGCTTGGCAGGTTATGTCTGCAAAGAAAATTCGCCTTTTGGCTTTTTCGCTTTTATTTTTTTTTATGGCCGCATTTGCTTCTTTGCTTCTCGGTCGTGTTGGGTTTGGAGACGGGATAGGGGGCAATGTCAGGGGGGTCAGGAGGGATACCATTTCGTTCTTGTTCACTTACTTTTTTTCGTTTCTCTTTTATCGTTCTTTTCTCATTCATAAATCAAAACGAGGCTTGCATTCAAGAACAACAAACGATCAGATGATGCTAGTGTCCATGTCTGTTTGTTTACTTCTTCGTAAAGAAAAAAATAAAGATCACAACTATGGGCACTAGAGCATTAGGGCCACCAGACCGAAATTGGACTTGTCGGCTCGTCCCTGCTGCATCGGCGCAACACGCCGTCGATGGCAGGTTTGCAGTTTTTGCGACACAGGCGTTTTCTTGCTCTTCGGGTCAGCTGTCGACTGGCATGCATCCACGGCGGGGGAGGTTGCTGCGACGTTGCGATTGAAAGGCGACCGCTTTGGGAGGCAATGGAATGCTGATATGGAATCGCCCACGGCGACGCATTCCATCTGCTGTTTGGCTGTTGCGGGCGCACACTATTGATGGGTTTTATTGATTTTCACATTGTTGACACCCACACTAGCTTTGCTATATCATTGCCGTGCAATGTCTTGTCGTTTTCTGATTCTGCTGCGGCCGTCCTGCCTCTGTTCACCATCAGATCAGCGACGACACCGCCGAATTTTCTGGGTAGCTTCGTCTCGCCAGTTTTGCAGTTTGCAGTTTGCAGTTTGCAGTTTGCAGTTTGCAGCCTGCGTGCATTGTTGCATTGTTTCTGTGTGCGCACAAACGGTCGTCGGCTCGAGTTCACCAAATAGTCTTTTGCCTTCTTTTTGCTTTCTTTGTTTGTCGAACATGCGGTGAACGTTGGTTCTTGAGCTTCACTCGTCTGGACTCGCCTCGTCTGTTTGATTTTGTTTTGTCGCCTGGCTTTCGACCCGCGCGTGTTTCCTTCGCAGTATCTGTCCAACAAGTCCAAAATGAAAACTCTCGTCGCCAGACAAGGAGCGGCGTCGCTCAGCCTGGGCGCGATCGCAGCCATTGTCGTCTGCGGAACGCTTTTCGTCGCCGTCGTCGGCGGCGTGCTCTGTGCCTGGGTGGCCCGGCGGCAGCGGCAGCGGCGGCGCGAGCTGCGGCGGCAGACCCAGCACGAGCACCGGAAGAACCAGATCGTGACCATTGCCATCATCGGCGACGGCAAACACGATCCGAGCGGCCGCTCGCTGCTGCAGCACCCGTCCGCCGGCGCGGCAGACTCGCAGAATCTGCAGACGGTGCAGAATCTGCACCACGACCTCTCGTCCAACATCTGCGCCTCGTCCAGCACCTCGTCCGTCTCGGACGACAGCGAGTACGAAGGGTCGGGCTTCACGTGGTGGTGGCGCTGCCGTTGGCGGCGCGTGTGGCGGCGGCGGCCGCAATGGCTGGGCCGCTCGCCGGACGACGACATGCCGGACCTGAGCCAGGACGGCCTCCGGCGTCGTCCAAAGTCGAAAAAGCTGCATCGCCGGCGGCGCGAAGCCATGGTGGTGTCGTCGGACAGCCCGCTGTTTTTGCCGTCCTTCACGGCCGGTCCGCTGGCTCCGGCCGATCGCCATCGTCGTCCCGCGGGCGACAACGGTCTCCGGCGGCCTCCCATCGCCGTCATTCGGCCCGAGTCACTGCCCCTGCGGCCGCCTCCGCCGCCTCCGCAGCTGCGCTTGCTCACACCCCCCGTCCACCCGCCGTTTGGGCAGCCTGGCCCGGTCCCGGTCCCGGTCCCAGGCCCGGGCTCGTCTTCCGACTTCTGGATGACAGAGACGTCGTCCTTGGCAAGCATGCAGCAGCAGCAACAGCAGCAACAGCAACAGCAGCAACAATATCAAAACTCATATCAGCAGCACTTTCACCAGCAGCAGAACGCCCGCTACCAAAATCACGGAACACCGCTGCCAATGGCGGCGCCGCAACAACGATCGCCGCAACGATCGCCCCAGCGATCACCCCAGCGATCACCCCAGCGATCGCCCCAGCGATCGCCCCAGCGGCCGTCACAGCAACACCAGGCTGCTCCAAACGCACCGACCGCCATCATCGGCATGCCGTGTCCGCCACAGCTTGCAATGCTGCCTCCACCGCGGCCTTCTTCTGCGAGGGGTATGGGGAGTGGCACCACGGCCATCCCGTACGCACAGCAGTTTCAGCCGCCGCCTCAACAGCAGCAGCACCAGCAGCAGCAGCAGCAGAATCAGCAGCAGCATCAGCAGCAGCAACACCAACAGCAGCAACACCCGCAGGAGCTGTCCCTTCCCGCACCAAAGCAGATCCGCCCTTTCAAGCCTTTGCCCCACAATCTGTCGACAGATTCGGCCCTGTCCGAGATTTTGCGGTCGACAGAAAAGAGACTGCAGGAGCTCCAGAGCCAGCAGGCGCAGGCGCAAAGAGACGCACATGCGCAGGCCATGACGAGCATTGGACCTGCTGCTGCTGCCGCTGCTGTCGCTGCTGCAGCCTGTGGAAAACACTCGTCTCTGCCCGCGCCAACGGCGGCATCCCATGCACGGACTGCCAGCACAAATGCAGACGGCCGCAGCAAGTCTGCCATGCAAATTCCCAGCAGCAGCGACGGCGACGTGTTCACAGCCGCCGACGAGGACGAGGCGCGCAGCAGCAGCCAACAAAACGACGAAATCAAGCGCATGTCGCAGGCATCGAATGCCTCGGACGCTGACAGCATGTTTGTCGCCGACGAGGACAGGGAGGAGGAACTCGGCGACGGCCCCATCACGCCGACGCGCCTGTCGAGTCCCAGCCGGAGCCCCAAGACGGCCAAGGGCCGGACGGCGGGCGACAGCGGCACCATCAGCATGGGCGGCTTGGTGCCGCCGCCCATGGTGCTGCTGCCGCCGTCGCAGAGCGTGCTGATGTCGGCGGTGCCCAATTCGGCCGTGATTGTGCAGCTGGAGTCGCCGTCGGTGACGGGCTCGTCCATCTACTCGTCGGCCTCGCCGCGGTCGTCGCTCTCGACGCTGTACAGCGAAGACGAACGGGCGACCGAGAGCAGCAGCAGCTGTGTCAGCAGCCAGGGGCCAGGCAGCGGCGACAAGGCGCGAAACGTGGAGATTGCCGATGGCGACCGGACGGACGAAGAGCGGGCGATGGCGGGTCTCGGCATTGACTTGATGGACTCGATGAAGCTGGCCGAGAACAGCGATCTCGTTCCCGTCGGTCTGGTCACGTCCCAGCGGACCGGCAACGGTGCAAGTCAGCCGGGCTGGACCACCGGTATGGTGCCAGAGCTGCCGACGCGGTCAACCGACAGCTCGGCAACGCTGGACGAGCTGACGCGGCAAAACACCATCCGAAACAGCGGCTACCAGACGACGGGCTATCGACGGAACCATGCCTCTCAGACGTCTGTGGAAGAGCAGCGACAGAAGCTGCAGCAGCAGCAGCAACAACAACAACAGAGCAACGGCATCCGGTATTCGTTTGGTGGACCTCGTTTGGTGGGCGGCGGCATTGCCCAAGCACCGGCCCCGGCGAATGCGGTGACGTTCAACGCACGGACATCGAGCTCGAACCCACCGACACGGAGCATCCGGCTGCTAGAGCCACGAGCGGCGCCGCTGCGATCGAGCCAGGCGAGCGCGACGGCGGCTGACAACAGCCTGAAGAATGAAAGCAGCAACGCAGGATGGGACAGCCTGCAGTCGTCGCCGTGCGTCGATTGCGGCGTCAGCGCCGATCCAGCGCCCTCGCTCAAGCCCAACGATGCAGATGAGAGCAGCAACAGCAACAGCGGCCACCAAAGACCTCTGCCAGCACCTCCTTTAGGAGGCGACGGCCCTTCGGCTCGGACGGCTGGGCCGGCGGCGGCGCTGGCGGCATCGGCCGATCAGCAGCGCATGTCGTCGGTCAGCACGCACTCGGTCTTGGCCGCCGTGGCACAGCTGCGGCGGATGAACAGCGTGGCCCAGAGCGAGGCGTCGACGTGCTGCAGCGGCAGCTCGTGCTCGCCGTCTCCGCCGCCGGTGGAAGAGCCGCGGTTTCCGTCCATTGTGTCTGTGGCGATTGGGCCGTCATCTGCCGCCGGCAGTGCGGGCAGTGCGGGCAGTGCTGGCAATCCGTCGCGGCGATCGAGGCAGCGGTCGAATGGCGGCAACAGCGGTGGCGGAGGCGGAGAGGCGGCCAAGCGAAACAGCGCCATGGGCAGTCGTCAGTACCTCTCGCTGGGGATCAAGAGAAACAGCCTGGCGGCGATCAGCAGCAATCGCAGCAGCGGCATGGCTGACAAGGAGAACCGCGGCAGCGGAGTCGGCGGAGTCGGCAGCACCGGCAGCACCGGCAGCGCCGGCAACGGCGTCGACGGCCGGGCCAGCTGGAACGGCAGCGGCGGCGTCAGCAATGGCGATGCCGGCCACCGCAGCAGCCGGGTCGCCAAGCGCAGCAGCAGCGCTCTGCAGCGGACGTTTTCCAGCGGCGGCACAGCCATGCTCCGCTGCGTCGAGGAAGACGAGCCGCTGTCGTCGCCGGCCGGGCCCACGACGCCCACCAAAAACAGCGCCAACATGTCGTCAAAGCGGACGCCGACGCGGTCTGGCAGCGGCGGCGGCGTTCCGGGCTCGGGCGGCAGCAAACGGTCGCCCGCGGGCAAGACCAAAGCCAAATCGGCGTCGGTAGCAGCAATGCCCACGCAGAACAGTCCGGGACGGCGAGGCAGTCGCCACAGCCTATACGACGGCGACGGCTTTCTGCTGAGTTCGCCGCTGGATAGTAGGAGGTCGCCACAGGATAAGAGATAGGTCGAAGGTCGTGATGTGTCCTCGATCTGCTGGATAAAAGATCTGAAGAGGTCATGATGTGTTCCGCTGGAGGTCGTGATGCTGTGTTCCGCTGGAGGTCGTGATGCTGTGTTTTGCTGGAGGTTGTGATGCTGTCCTCGTTCCGCTGAGAAGGTCGTGATGCTGTCCTCGTTGCGCTGAGAAAGTCGTGATCCTGGCCTCGTTATGTTCCCTTTGTTTTCACAGCATTTCACTCCTTCCTCACCATTTCACTCCTTCCTCGCCATTTCTCTCCTTGCTGGCCGTTTCTCTCCTTCCTCACCATTTCACTCCTTCGCCATTTCACTCCTTCGCCATTTCACTCCTTCGCCATTTCACTCCTTCGCCATTTCACTCCTTCCTCGCCATTTCACTCCTTCCTCGCCATTTCTCTCCTTCGCTCGGCAATTTCTTTCATACGTGTTAATTTCTGTCTTTTCATTTGTCACTCATTTCATAAAGAGCTCGCTGTATTGTCATATTGTGTTTTGTGTTGCCTGTATATTGTGTTGCGTGTATACAAAGCCCCAGGTTGCAGAGTTCGTGGAGAAAGAGGGGCTGATTCATTAAATTCATATTACATAGGGCGTCTTTACTTCCGTAGCTAGTCGAAATATTTTCATCAACCAAGCCTCGCTCCTGCGTGTTTGCAGTTTTTTGTTTCCAGTGTATTATCTCGCTCCTGCCGTCACCGTCTCTGCATTTAGCGACTTCTCCTCCTCGCTCCTTCTCTCTGCATCCCGCCCTGCCCCCGCTCCTTCCTCTGATCCCGCCCCGCTCCTTCCCTGTGTCTCGCCCTGCCTCCTTCCGTCTGTATCTCGTCCTGGCATCTTAGCCTTCTTCCAGCAGCATCTTTTCTGTCTCTGCCTTTTCCTCTCGTCATGCCTCCCATTCCCCAGCCATCGCCCAAAGTGATTGTCTACCATCAGACACACCACACCCCGGCCGGCGAGCCCGTCTCGATTCTTCCCATCTTGGGGCGGGGGCAAGACAGCACAGACGGCGCAGACGGCGCAGACGGCGCAGACGCCGGCGGAACGGCCACCGGAGCAGCCGCCGCCGCTCCAGCAAAACCGTCGGCCACGCACGTCATTGTTGCAGCGATTCACATCAACGCCGACCCCGACAACCTGACGCTCAACGACCACCGGCCCGACCATCCGCGCTTCGACGTGCTGTGGCGCGAAGTGGCCGCGCTGCAGGCGGCCGGCGTGCGCGTTCTGGGGCTGCTGGGCGGCGCGGCCAAGGGCACGTTTGAGCGGCTGGACGTCGGCAGTCCGGCCGTGGCGGGCGGGTCGATCTCGGGCTCGATCTCGGGATCGATCGGAGCTGTGAGCTCCCCCTCGTTTGAGCGCTACTATGCGCCGCTGGCGGCGCTGGTCCGGCAGCGGCGGCTGGACGGCCTGGATCTGGACGTGGAGGAGCCGATGAGCCTCGTGGGCATTGTCCATCTGGTGGACCGGCTGCGGCTCGACTTTGGCCCCCGGTTTCTCATCACCTTTGCCCCCGTGGCCGCCGCGCTGCTGCGGCCCTACGATCCGCGCTGCAATCTGTCGGGCTTCAGCTACGCCGAGCTCGAGGCCGCGCGCGGCGCCCACATTGCCTGGTATCACGCCCAGTTCTACTGCGGCTGGGGCGACGCCGCCCAGGCGCCGGCGGCCTATGCCCTGCTGGCTCAGCAAGCGGCCGGCGGCGGCAGCGGCGGCGGCGGCGGCAGCAGCAGATACGGCCGCATGGTGGCCCCCCATCGCGTCGTCTTGGGCCTCGTCACCAACCCGGCCAACGGGCCCGGCTTCGTGCCGCTCGACACCATGGCCGAGGTGCTGCTGCAGCTGCAGGCCATGCTGGCACTGCCTCCGTCGTCTGGCCCGGCCACGACGGCCTTTGCCGGCGTCTCCGGCTGGGAATACTTCAACTCCATGCCCGTCGGCCCGCCACGCCCCTGGGAGTGGGCCGAATGGATGTCCGCCATCCTGGGCACGCGCCAGGAAGACTTTGACGCCGTTGTGCGGTCGCGCGCCCAGGAGACGCCGCCGTCGCCATTGCCAGCCTCTTTGCCTGCGTCGTTACCGCCGCCATCGGCTCCTCAAGAAGCCGACCCCGACGCAGCCACTGGCCCCAGCGCTCCTGTGCCGCATGTCTTTGAGTACTGCGCTTCCGAGACAGAAGACCAAGCCAGCTGAGGCGACTCACCGTCTTTTGTTCCAGTCACCGGAGGGGGGACCCTGACTGTTGTCCACCATGGGAAGGGGTAGGGGGAGTGTCTCATCGAATGTCTCATTGAACTGCGCTGAGTGCACGACCAACTCTTATTCTGTGCTACCCAGAGAAAAACAAGGGTCAAAGTCACCTACAGCCGATCCTCGTTTGCTCTTTTTTGTCGTCCCCGAAATTTCATCACTGCGCGTCGGTACCGTCATGATCGTCGCTAACTGGCCCGCGAACTTGCTCATCCTGTTGTCGCCACCCTTCTTTCTCACTGGCTTTGCGCAAGGCTGAAGAGTAATACACTGTCGGTCTCTTACCTGGACCCCTCCCCCCCCCCCGTTCGGATCCTAATCGTTCCGGCTGATCCTTTCTATTTGTTCGCATTCTTGCAGCTAGATCTACGTCGCACAGCATTTACCACAGGCCGACAGCATAGAGAGGCAGAGAAGGTTTCCATGTGTCTGCATAGGTTGAGAATCTCTGTAGCTCAGATGACAAATAGAATAGAAATTACAACAGCGCCATCTGGTCGGCGACCAGACTCGCTTCGGCGTCTACGTCAGACACAGATCCCATTCATTGCCTACTTGTGTCGAGTTCAGCTGAGCAAGTTGTAATCGCCAGCACGCCAGCTTTGCGGGGCCAGCCCTCGAAGCCAGTCTCGAAGCAGCTCGCAAAGCAGTCCGAAGCCACTCTGGAAGCAGCTCTCGAAGCCACTCTGGAAGCAGCCCTCAAAGCAGCCCTCAAAGCAGCCCTCAAGCCACGCGCATCTGTATTCCGCACCCCCAACACGGCATACCCGTTCCAGTGCATGGCAAACTCGCCAACAAGCTCCAGTACAGATGCTTTTGGCCCCATGTGCTGAGTAACTCTGTCAAGCCGGGCTTTGCTTTTGCAACTGCGGTTTCTCTGTCGCATCTCCCATTCGTATTTCTGTTTTCTCTCCTGTCCTTCGTTCATTGGCTGCTGCTCCTGCTGCCGCTATGAACTGCCGCTATGGACTGCAGCTATGGACTGCAGCTATGGAGTGTCGCTATGGAATTGCTCCGTAGATTGCGCCGGGCGTGTGCTCGCCAAAGATGTGGGCTTAGTGATTGTCATGCAACCGAGCAATGTGTCTTCACCCTCTCTGGGGGGGTCTGGCCCGCTTACCGACACACCGCTGCCCAAGCCTTTTTTCATCCCAAAAAAAGGCTACGATATTTGCTCGGCGGCCCCTATGTGGCCGGCATGCATTTTTAGTTGCCATGTTCCATCCGTAATGGGTCAAAGTCTTGTGTGCCTGTTTTTTTTTTTTTTGCGTTTGCCACCGTCTCCCAGTTTTTTTGCCTTTGGCCAGTGCATGGGTTTATTTCCCATTCCATGGCCTGCCTCCGGCCAGAGCATGGCTTTATTTCCCACCCCATAGCATGGCCGGGCCGTCTCTCAACCACAGAGTGGCCACGAAGCCGTCACGTACCGATTCGGAGTATAGCACACCGAAAAAAAAAATCGTTTACCGTCTTGTCTTTGTTACACACACCGAAGCGATCGCTAACGCACACCGAAAAACTCGTTTCCGTTTGTGTGTTCGTTGCCCTCGTGCAGAACGGGGTGGCCATGCCTGGCTTATCGGCCTTTCCAGCCCGTTTCGTCAGCTTCTTTGCCCACGCCACACTGTTGTGACGTTGCCGAACACGTAACCCTGGGGGGCTCTGTTTGGACGGCGACGTCGATGTCAGCACTTGTCCCCAGAGGCGAGGATGTCAAAATACGAGGTCCGGAAGAAAAGGAAGATGGGGAAAAACAAAAGCAAGAAAAAAACTTTCTGAGAGAGTTGTCAAAATGATTAGTGATGCACCAACAAAAGGCCGCACCAGGTGCTGGAGCCCGACTCCCCAAAAAGGAAACTATGACGCAAATGGCGCCGAAGGAGAGCACACGAGGAGACAAAGTCTGAGCCATTGCTGCAGTGCTGACGAGGCAAGAGCGACGGGGGCCAAAAAGTCTGAAGAATGGGGAGCGCAACAACAAAAAAAAGTATCTTTTGTCAGGACAATTTATTTCTTTTAGTTTTGCGCTCTGTTTTGGTTTTCAGAAAAAAGAAGGAAACAAAACAAAACAAGAAAACAGAAAACAAACAAACAAACAAACAAAAAGAAAACAAAAAAAAAACAAAATGCGTTATAATAGCTATTGCAATACCATCGTACCGCTCTCAACCTCTCGCTGCCTCGTGGAACATCCCCAAAAGTGCGTGGAGAAAACGGGGACGAAATCCACTTGTTTTGCGACGTCGTGCTTACGTGCGCGGTCGTGCTTTCCTTCTTCATCGGCCTCGTATTCGTTTTTGCTTTTTAGACCCCAAGTTGACGCCTAGGCAAGCGAGTCGATATGTCCGGCCTCCGGCCCAATCCAGTGGCAGAGTTTCTTTTTTTTTTTTTGCTGATGCCTCGCGATTGCAGTCGGCCAGTCCGGTTCTTCCGTCTCCTTCCATTCTGCTTCTTTTGGCTTATTATTTTGTCCGT
Organism: Raffaelea deltoideospora; assembly: GCA_019925385.1. Lineage (NCBI taxonomy): Eukaryota > Fungi > Ascomycota > Sordariomycetes > Ophiostomatales > Ophiostomataceae > Raffaelea > Raffaelea deltoideospora. The sequence continues at coordinate 216,454 of JADHKP010000018.1, forward strand.
CGTATCTTCGCTTGCAAAGGCACCGTTCTCATCTCCCGGGGTCGTGCCGTCAGCATTCGGAGCAAAAAAAAACGCCCTCCACGACGACAAATGGCGTAATGATTGTAGCATCAGCCCTGTTTCTGCCCACACCCCTTCGTTTGGGGTGTTTGTCGGGGTTTGTTACACGGCTACCGAGACCTCCGGAGTCAGTTCCTTTTTTTCACATTTCCTCCGGTGGCACTTTGGTACGCGATGTTGATTGTGCTTTGGCATCTGTTCCCAGGTTGGGAGGTACCAGTCGGAAGCCTCTAGAAAGCTTCTCAGTCAAGGAGCCGACTGGCATTACGTGGTGCTTTTTCGTGGTGCTTTTTTCGTGGTACCTCAAAAGAGTTCCCTGTCCCAGAACTTGATTTTTTTATGGGCTGCCGCTCTCCAGCTCCGAGATACCGGGTTCGTCCCACCTATGCCACGTCTTTGAACAAGATGGGACGCAGAGAACCCCTGCCTCCACTCGAGTAATACTAAGCAGTCAGATTATAGAATAAGAAGAAGAAAAAAGGGCCCCCTCCCTCTCGGGTGTGGGTGCTTGCCGGACGCCACTTGCGAGAGTTGCCGGAACATAAAAAAAAAAAAAAAGAAAACCCAAAAAGCAGGGCCAGCTGATCAAAGACAGGCAATGCACATCTGTGTCAGACAAGACGACTTGTCCAGGCAGAAAGAGGCTTAGATATCACCACCTCTCTTCATCATCACCGCTCAGGGCTCAGGTCCCGTCAGAGAGCCGGCTGGGCTAGCAGGGATGGGACGACAGTCAGGGCAAGTTTGCCAAAATAGGAAGAGAGGGGGCGTAATAGGTGCAATGGCAAACGGCCATGGGCTTGGAAGAGCCAAAGGCACGAAAGCTTTAGGCGAAGCGAGCTGAGGGACCGGCGATCTGCTCTTTTGTGATGGGAGGCCAAAGACCCATTCGTAAGGTCTTTGGCCCGTCTATATAAGGCTGGCCTTCCTCTCGTTTTGTTGCTCAAAGAGTCTCAATCGAGAAGACATCAGACAGAACAGAAACTAGACAGGACAGAAGCTTACCTAGACTTACCACTTTCTGTTTAACATCTTGCACATCCAGCTTCTACTCTTGCTTTGACTGTACGGTGACTTTCAACTTCTACTCCTCACGCTTCGATACTCCCCACGCTTCGATACTCCCCACGCTTCGACTTCTACTCCTCACACTTCTACTCTCACAATGGCCTCTTCTGCTGCTGGCCGTGCTGCCGTTTTCTGTCCGGTCCTGTACGGACGAAGCGGCTACAACACCAAGCCGGACGAAACGGAGGAAAAACCTCCCAAGGACAAGGGCCGTAGCGGCTACAACAAGTAAGCTTGCTCTTTGTGACGTGATGCGTGCAGCCGCTGTCTTCAGACGAAGCTGTCTTCAGACGAACTCGCAGGCTGACAGGAATTCTCAGGGGCGGCAAGGGCAGCGAGGAAGACGACGACTAAAACTGTTTTCTTCTTGCTTCGCGACGACTAAAACTGTTTTCTCCTCGCTTCGCTCGCTCTTTTCTCTCAAAGACAGACAGCTCTCCTGTTCACCAGGCGACTGGGCGTTGGCCGTGCTTTTCTCGCCTTGTTTGTATCACTTATAAGATTCCCGGCCGACAGGTAATGCGGTAGAAATGGGCCGTGCTGGCCATCGCTGGCTGGGTTGCAGGCTGTAGGGCAGTTGGCGTTGGCTGCAGGCTTGTATGTTGGGTGGATATAGATTTCTTACGGCTCTTGTATGGTAAAGTGTCTCTTGTGGAGGTCTGCGGCTCTTGGACTAATGTGGAGGTACGGTCGACTATAAGACGACCTAGATTATTGATTCTACAACTGTATTTATTTTGTATTCTTTATTTACTTTCCAACGCAGAATCTGTTTGAGTGGTCAGTCAATAGGCCTCACAGCAAGGGGAAGACGGGCAAAGAGCAAAGAGGCCAAACAAAGAAAAGAAGGTCACAAAAACAGTCTCAAAACAGTCACAAAAACAATCTCAAAATCACATCCAACTCACTTTTCAAAGATCACGCCCAGCACCTCTTCCATGTCGGCCGCGTCTCCACGGCCGGTGATGCGTGCCAGGCAGTCGGCGGCCAGTCGGAGGTGCTCGGCGGCCACGACGACGTCGGTGGCGTGGCGACCGCGCCGAGGGGGCATCGCGTTTGCAGCATCGGCCTCGGCCTCGGCCTCGGCCGGCAGGCCCACCTCGTCCAAAAAGGCCTCGAGGTGCTGTTGACACTGGGCCAGCAGCTGCTGCTGGCGAGCGGTGACGCCGAGCAGGTGTTGTGCATCGGGCGGCAGGTCGGTCATGTCGCGGAAAAGGGCAGCCAGCCGGTCGACCAGGTGGCGGATGCCGCCGGGGTCAGAGCCTGGTGGCAAGGGGGGGAGGGGGAGGCCGGGCAGGGGGGCGAGGCGGAGGCCGTGCTCTTCATTTCCCAGGGTGGAGTTAGTGCTGATGTGGCAGCTGGTGCTGCCGTCAGCGCCATGCAGAGACGCAGCAAGCGCGCTAGCAGTGGTGGAGGTAGTACCCAGGCTGCTACCCAGGTTGGTACTGCTGCTGCTACCCAGACCGGTACTGTTGCTGCTGTTGGTGCTGTTGGTACTGCTGCTGCTGCTGCTGCTACCACTGCTAGTGTAGCTACTTCTGCCGCTGTCAAGGCCGAGAGCACCAGCTGCCGCCATTTCAGCGTCTCGGCAGGAGATGAGGGCCAGTGGCCATTCGCTGGCACTGACGCTGCCGCTGGTGGTGTCGCTGCTGCTGACAGTGTCGCTACTGCTGCCGCTGATAGTGTCGCTTCTGCCGCTGATAGTGTCGCTTCTGCCGCTGATAGTGTCGCTTCTGCCGCTGATAGTGTCGCTTCTGCCGCTGATAGTGTCGTTTCTGCCGCTGCTAGTTTCGTTTCTGCCGCTGCCGCTGCTGCCACCGCTCGTATTGCTGACCACGCTGCCGCCGCCACCCAACCTTGCCCGAAACTGGCCGACAAGTGCGGCCAGCGTGCTGCGGTCGGGCACGAGGTCGCACTTGTTGATGACCACCATGCGCCTGTGCGCCTGCGCGGCTAGCTGCAGCGTTTCTGCGTCGTACGCGATGCAGAACGGCGCGGCTGCGCTGCTGTGGTCGGACGATGTCGCCCCCGAGCCGGCTGGCTCAATCGACGCCATGACAATCACCACGTCGGCCTCGCCGGCTTTCTGGCGCGCCCGCCGCATGCCTTCAGCCTCGATAGGGCCAATTGTGGTGGTTTGGCTTGTTGTAGTTGTGTCTGTCCCTGTCCCTGTCGCTGTGTCTGTCGCTGTGTCTGTCCCTGTCTCTGTCCCTGTCGCTCGTATGCTGCCAACCTCTGCCCGAAACCCCGCCGTGTCGGCAAAGGTGCACAAGAACCCGCGGACGTCCAGGCTGACCTCGACGACGTCGCGCGTGGTGCCGGCCTCGGCCGACACGATGGACGCCTCGCGGCCGGCCACCAGGTTCATCAGCGAGCTCTTGCCCGCATTGGCCGGCCCCAGCAGGGCCAGACGGACGCCCTGGCGCAGCAGGCTGCCGCGGTCGGCGGCAGCGGCGTGCGCGGCCATGGCGCCGCGGCTCAGCGCCCGCACGCGCCGCGCGACGCCGTCGAGCAGCGCCGACGGTGCCTCGTCCGGCGCCGCCGCGTCGTCCTCGTCAAAGTCCTGCTCCTCGGCAAAGTCGATCAGCGCCTCCAGCTGCGCCCGCGCCGCCACCAGCTGCGTCCGCCAGCCGTCGTACGTCCGCCCCAGCTCGCCCGTGCGCCCGGCCACGGCCGCCCGCCGCTGCTGCTCCGTCTCCGCGTCCAGCGTCGCGCCCAGGCTCTCGATCTGCGCCAGGTCCAGCCGCCCGTGCAGAAAGGCCCGCCGAGTAAACTCGCCGGGCTCGGCATAGCGCACAGCCGGCAGAGACCCCAGCCAACCCTCGCCAAGTCCGCCAGAGCCATCCATCCCGCCGCCGCCGCCGCCGCCGCCGCCGACCCCCACCATGCTCTGCGGAATCGCCGCAAGCACCGCCTTGACCGTCGCCGGGCCGCCGTGCACGTGCAGCTCCAGCACGTCTTCGCCCGTCACCGACTTGGGGCCGGGGAAATACAGCACCAGCGCATCCGCATCCAGCACGCGTCTGTCGTGCCCAGGCGCAGGAGCGGCAGAAGAAAAAGCAGAAGCAGACGAACCGTCATGGCCGCTAGCCACAGGCTCATACAGCGTCCGCACCGACGCATACCTTGGCCTGAGCTTGGGAGCCAATGGACACAAAGCTCTGTAAATCTAGACTGTCAGGGAAGCGGGGAGAGAGAGGCAAGACAAAAGACCGAAGGGGAAAGACAAAAAAAAGACAAAAAACAAAAGAGAGAGACAAAACACAAAAGAGAGAGAGACAAAAAAAGAGAGACAAAAAAAGAGAGACAAAAGACAAAACACTCTACCTACATCTAGACACGCCGGCCCAGACACGCGGATCACGGCTATGCCTGCCCTTCCCGGGGCTGAAGACAGCGCATAGATGGTTGTGCCGTCGTCTGCACCGCCGCCATGGCTGCCAAACGCAGCCAGCGACGACGACGACCTGCCCGCCGTCGCCACACGGTGGACGGCATCCGCCGGAGCAAGAGCGGGCCTCACTCCAGCGCTAGACGGCCTCCATCTCGGCATACCAAGGCTACACGCTCCTCGTCGTCGCCACACGGCCGGCGGCGAGGCTCGGCCCTTGCTGGCTTTGCTGGCTTTGCTGGCTTTGCTGGCTTTGCTGGCCTTGCTGGCTGTCGTCTGGGCTCGAAGAGTCGGCTGGGCTTGCGTGCTGCCGCAGCGGCGGAGCGGAACGAACGACACAGCTCTGGGGGCCGCACACAGCGTGCAAAGCCTGGGCCATGGCGAGACTTTCCACAGCGTTTGCATTGGGATCCTGTGACAGCGTGAGGTGCGACAGCTTTGAGCTCTTCTAGGGCATAACGGTTTCTCTTAGCTTCTCGTTATATGGATATTATCCATATAACTGCCGCAGCTTGCCTTACATAAGCAGGCATGTTCAGTTTGCACCAATATGGCAGCTTCTACGTCGTACCGCCACAAGCGGCCAAAAGGCGGGGCAGGTGCCTGCCACACGGCATCAGTCCGACTTTCCTTTTCTTCCACCATGAAACGTGATACCGTCGCAGGACAACCACAGCCAACCGTCGCAAGACAACCACAGCCAAACTCAAACCAGCATCACGAGCTTTGCAGAGGTAGATTTTTGGAGAGACAGATTCGCCGTCCGTCTCTTTCGCTTGAGTCGGTCTTTTTTCTCTTGCCATCAGCTTGGGACGGTGAAGGGGCTTCTCTTTCAGCCTGCCTTTCTTTTTTGACGGACTCGTTTCTTCTTTCTGAGCACTCTCTTTGTCCTTTTTGACCAACTCGTTTCTTCTTCTTCTTCCTCTTCTTCTCTTCTTCCTCTTCTTCTCTTCTTCTCTTCTTCTCTTCTTCTCTTCTTCTCTTCTTCTCTTCTTCCTCTTCTTCCTCTTCTTCTCTTCTTCTCTTCTTCCTCTTCTTCTCTTCTTCTCTCCTCCTCCTCCTCCTCTCTCCCCCGCCATGGCCGCCTGGTATTCCAACATTCTCACCACCACCACCTCGCGCATTTCCAATCTGCGCTCCACCCTGCTGGGCGGCGACATCGACGGCGACTCCGAGGACGACACCCACGTCTGCCGCGTCCTGCGCGGCTACTACACCGAGCGCGGCCTCGTCTTCCCGCCGTGGCTGCCGCCCGACCCGCGCGCCCCGCCGCCGCCCGTCGCCGCCGCTGCTCCCACGGCCAACCCGGTCGGCTCTCGCTACGGCGGCGGAGCCCTGGCCGCTGCGTCGACGCCGTCCCCGGCACCCAGCGGCCTGTCTTCCCTGTGGGATAGCAGCGGCGGCGGCGGTGTCCAGCCCAACAACACGGCCAACGCCCGACTGCGCCAGACGGCCCGCGTCAACAGCCCTTTCAGCCGCAACAGCGACCCGTCCTCCCAGCAGCAGCAGCAGCAGCAGCAGCAGGCCCAGCCACGACCCCTGCCCAGTCAGCGGCTCGGCAGCTACCAGAGCACCCAGAGCGCGCCGGCAGCGTCGTCGTCGTCGTCGTCGTCGGCCGCTGCCTCAGCCCAGGACAGGCTGCGCAATCTGTTTGGCGCAGCCGGCGGAGCCGGCGGCGGGCCCGGCAGCGCCGGCGGCAGCCGGTCCAGCAGCCCCGCCCAGAGCGGCGCCGGCTCGTACGGCCGCAGCGCCGGCGGAGGCGGCGGTGGCGGCGACCGTCCGTTCATGGCCGCCAACTCGCCCTGGGCGGCCGACGAATACGAATACGGCGGCGGTGGCCGTGCCGGCGGAGGCGGCGGTCTTCCGAGCGGACCGCGGCGGCCTGGCGGCGGCGGCCTGCCCAGCGGGCCACGGAGACGGTGATTTGGATGTAAGGAGATGGTGATTCGAAAAGATGGCAAGGAGACGGTGATTCGAAAAGACGATGAAAGGAGACGGTGGTTCGGATGGCAAGGAAAGCGACCTCGACACCGTGAGACCACCGGTGCGTCTCCACAGATAATTCACAAACGCTTCTCCTCCACGGATGACACTCCCAGCAACAATCATCTGCAAGTCCTTTATTTCCCCGACCTGGCCATCAATGCAAATGCACGGTCATTCCGCAAAAAGCAGCTGGCTGCTTTTCCTGTTTCATTCCAAACAGATGGCTGCTTTTCCTTGTCATTCCAAACAGTTGACGGCTCTCGGGCCGATCAGAGAACTTGCTTGTTCTTTGGGAGCGAACACAAACGCCAGAAAGTGAACACGGCGCACTCGCCAGAAAGCGCATACGCCAGAAAGCGGATACGCCAGAAGCAGGCATACGGCCTTTCCCAGGCCGGCGGAGGCTGGAATGTGGCTGTATGACGCGCCGCGTCTTACGTGTTGGCAAGCCATTTTCATCCAAACCATTAGCATTCCAGACATCGAACGTTGGCTTGAAAACTCGGAATGATAACAATGCCAAGAAAGCAGTGGTGTATCAAAAGAGCAAAGCAGTATACGCACAAAGAGCAAACAGTGTACGCACAAAGAGCATTCAATAATAATAATAACATTCATAACAAGCCCGATCCATAAAGTCGCCCAAAAGTACATTATGCAAACAGAATAGTAGATGTGAAGGAGAAGAGGACAAGAGAGAACAAGAGAGCAAGCAGAATATTGAGGTGCAAGCAGAATGTTGAGGTGAAGAAAAACAGACCCAAGGAGCTAACTGCCTTGGGCGGCCTCTGGCTTTTTCCGTATGTGGCCCCACAACACTTCCTCGTCCTGCGGTGCCTTGGGAACGACATAGATATTGCGGCTCAGAAGCGCCCGCAGATCTGGCGTGATGACGCGCTTCGGACCGCCCGGCGCATCCACCGGCTCCGGCGATGATACCTCGTCCACGCTGCCCGGCCTCTCGGGCGCCTTGCCGGCTGCCCGGCCGGAGGGGGAGGACGGCGAGGGAGGCGCTGGCTGGGCGGACACGGAGGACATGGACACCATTTCGGTGCCGCCTTCAGGGTCGTCGTCGGATGGCGCAGTCGGGGCTGTTGCCGTCGCCGAAGACGAAGACGCGTGGCTGGCGCTCGGCTTCAGTCGCGGAGCCGGCAAGGCTTGCTTTTTGTCGACGGTCTGGACGAGCCGCTGGAATCGGTAGAAGAGCAGCTCGGCACGGATCATGGTCGACTCGACGTCAATGGTGCCGGAGAGTTCGTTGACTGAAGAGGTCAGAGCCTGAGAGGTGGAAAAAAATACAGAACAAAGCAAAGCGAAAAAGGTGGAAAATAAAAAATACAGAACAGCAAAGCAAAAAAGGTGGCAAAAAAAAAAAAAAAAAAAAAAAAAAAAAAAAAAAAAAACCCCCCAAATTTCAGCCCCGCGTCCAAGTGCTGCAGAGGGGCCATGATAATGTCGCGGTGCTTGTCCAGGATGGCCAGGGCAATGAAGAGGTGGAAGCTGCTGCTGAGATAGTCGGTCCACAGCGCTTCCCAGAGCCGCAGCACGTCGGCCCAGTCGAACTCGCGCTTGTACCAGACGAGCAGCATGCGGAAGAAAAAGAAGAAATTGGTGCTGTCGGCCTTGCGCAGGTGCTCGTACAGCTGGGGATCCATAAACTGCACCAGGTGGTCCAGCTGCAGCAGCTGCGCCCGCATGCCCGACTGGTCGCGCAGAAAGTTGCGCTCCATGCGGTCCATAAAGTGCTGGAAGGCCCAAAAGGCAATGGCGTCGTCCTGCACGACGGCATACACGGGCGCCAGCAGGTCCGACATGCCCTGCACATAGCCCAGCTCGCGGTTGTATTCGTTGTATGTCAGCAGCAGGTCCTTGAGCTGCTCCATGTGCATGTTGCTGCCGACGTCGGCAAAGGGCGAGTCCGGGTCGGGGTGCACCATGGTCTCGCCCGAGAAAATCGGCACGTTGCGGTCGGTCCGGTGGACGTCTTTTTCTGTGGGGGGTTAGAAGGGCAGAAGTAAAGAAGAGAGAGGGGAAAAGAAGTAAAACAGCAGAGGGCAGAAGTAAAAAGAAAAAAAAGAAAGAAAAAAAGACAACGGGGTCTGTAGCTGCCAAGGGGTCTGTAGCTGCCAACATACCAATTCTTCCCCTCTGCTCGCGCCACCACTCGCCCTCTTCGCCCGAGCCGCCCATGTCGACGAGGCGGTCCCACCAGACGCTCTTGAGGCGGACGTACTGGTCGCGCAGCTGGGCCGAGCGCAGGCGGCGCTCGTCCGCGGTGCTGTACCAGTCGTACACGCCCAGCAGAAAGAGCCAGGCCTCTTTGCGGACGCCGTCGTCGGGGTCGAGGCCGCCGTGGAAGATGCGCTCCTTGACCTCGTCCGTCGTGACGGACAGGCGGCCGGTGCGCGGGTCGAAAAAGGAGGTCCACTCCTTGAGCGTGACGGGCTTGCGGCGGTCGTGGAGCGAGAGGCCGGCGGCGGCGTTGTCGACGAGCTCAAACTCGCCGACGTCGGTGTCCTCCATCTCCAGGATCTCGGTGGCCGTCCAGATGCGCTGGCGGCGGTCGCGGTCGCTCTGCTCGGCCATGCCCATGGCCCAGCGCGCCAGGTAGATGCGGGCGCTGTCGAACTCGCCCTGCAGGCTCTGCACGTCCGGGTTGCGCAGCAGCCGGCGCACCTGCGGCGGCACGCGCGGGTTGTCCAGCACGTTCTGGGCCGCCGTGCGCGTAAACGTCGTCACCTTGCTGAATTTCTCCATCACGTTCCACCCGGCCTCCTTGACAAACTTCATGAACGGATCCATGCCGGCATCGTGCGGGCCGGGGGTGGTCCCCTGTCCTGTCCCCGATCCCGATCCCGACCCCGTCCCCCCGGCCCTGCTGCCGTGACCGGCGGTCCCCGCCCCCGGTCGCGTCCCGGCGGTCAGGCTGTCGCGCTGGCCAATGGCCGAGGCCGAGCTCAGCGTGACCTTGCCGCCAAAGGCCTCGCTGTCTTCCGGCGACGGCTCCACCAGATAAATGTTGGGCTCGGCGCCGCTGCGCTCAATGTGCACGTAGCGGCGCAGCCAGCGCAGCACCTCGTCGCCGCCCCAGAACATCTCGCCGCTCTCGCCAAAGGGATCAAAGGATTCGCGGGCGCGCTTGCGCTTCTGCTGAATGGTGGACTGGCACTCGCTGTCGTGGAAGAAGAGGGCGGGGAAGCTGTCGCCGGCGCGCGTGTTGATGATCAGCGACCCAAACCACCAGCCCAGGCTGGGCGGCCGCACCAGCAGCGAATACACGGCGCTGACGGGAATGGCAAAGGCATAGTGGCCGAGGGCGCTGCGGTGCGTCGTCACCGTCGGCGGCGGCGGCACCAGATACGTCTGCCGCGGCGGCTCGTCGCCGTCGCACAGGTCGACCTTGACATAGACGCTGGCGGCATCGCCCAGCGACGACTCGGGCAGCCAGGCCAGCAAGAGGTCGGACGACGTCGGCACGTCGGCAGACGGCCGCTGCGACGACGACGACGACGACGGCCGGCTGCTGGGGTGCTTCTGCTGCAGCAGCGCAATGAATCCGGGAATGTTGTCTTTGGCCGACGGCGTGGGGTGGATGTAGACCTATGGGTGTTAGGAAAAGGCTCAAATGACTATCAAAACAGAGCCAGAAACAAAACAGAAGAAGAATCAAAACAAAGAGCCAGAGACAGAAGAAAACGTTCAAATGAAAATCAAAACAGAGCCAGAGACAGAAGAAAACAACGCTCAAATGAAGAATCAAAACAGAGCCAGAGACAGAAGAAGAAAGCGTTCGAATGAAAATCAAAAAAGAGCCAGAGACAAAAGAAGAAAACGTTCAAATGAAAATCAAAACAGAGCCGTTTTGACAAACACAAAAGCGTACCTTGCTTTTCGAGAAGAGCAGCTTGACGCCCCGGCCGGTCTCGGAGTGTGTGACGGTGTTGTAGCCGCCCTCCTCGTCGTCGCTCATGGCATAGTAGCTGCCGTCGGGCGAGGCGCTGCGGTGGAAGGTTGTCGTCGCTGGACGAGCCTGCGGTGCCGGGGCGGTGGAAGAAGAGGCCGACGCTGGCACGGGTGCAGGAGTGGACGCTGGCTGTTCTCCGGTTGGGCCGGTGAGAGTCATGTTGTTGGAGTAGGTATCACTGTTGTTTTAGCTGGAGTCGTCGTATCACTGTTGTTTTAGCTGGAGTCGTCGTATCACTGTGTTGTTTTAACTCGAGTCGTCGTATCACTGTGTTGTAACTGGGATTTGTTTTAGCTGGAGTGAGTTCGTATCAAAAAATGGCCTGGAAAGCTGGCGAGGCTGGCAAACAGCGAGAGAAGAGTAAGCCGGAGGGCAGGAACAACACCGAACCCGCTTCAGTCGTCTGGCAGGCTGCGAAGCTGGCATTGAACAGCCAGCTGTCACAAACGGCATGAGAATGGCGAGAAAAAGAAGAAGACAATCAAAGGGAGGCAAAGATTGAGAGATATAAATTTAGCCTTGTTTTTGGGGGGGAGAGGGGGAGCAGCTGACTTGCATTTTAGCATTTGTGGCAGCCTGGCGTGAGCGTGGAGGGAAGGAACGGGGTGACGACAACCCCGCCACAAGGAAGGAACCAAGGACAAAAGTACTCTAAAGAGGGGCTGCGGACTTATGGCAGGCAATGAGCAACCTGCCAGTTTGGTAGCGCGAACTCCCGGGGGAGCCTGGAAGTTCCATGCTTTGTACTCGTCTGTATTACTGAGCAGTCTCTTTGTTTAGCGATTTGAAAATTGCCTGACAAGCCATGATCGAGAGGAATCCACGTCTTTACGTCTTTATCTTTAACAGCGATTGTCAGTCGTGGCTTTGGTAGTTCTCGGCGATATACTTGTTATACGCACATTTGCACCAAAATCAGACTTGCTTTTAATTACTCGTACACAACTACCAGCTCACCAGCTCACCAGCTCTTCTCTTCCATTGTTCTGTCCCCCCTCACAGCTCGTCATGGCCTGCACTGCCGGCGACAGGAAGCTCTGGCATGGTCATGATCTTGACCACCAGGCTCGTCCAGCCGGTGAAGTGCTGTGTGCGCTGGCCCTTGCCGGTCTCGGGATTGTACTGCTCCCAGGCAAAGCCGGTTTCGACCCAGCTCTGGTAGACGGTGTCGACGACATTGCGGCGCAGCTGGTTGTAGAGGGCGCGGGCACGGGCCTGGAAAGGGCCGTCGCGCGTTCCGAGATTCTGTGGGTCAGACATGGAAGAAACAGAGAGAGAGAGAGAGAGAGAGAGAGAGAGAGAGAGAGAGAGAGAGAGAGAGAAGAAGCACAGAGAGAGAAGAAACAGAGAGAGAAAGAGAGAGAGAAGAAAAAAACAAAAAGCACACACACACACAACTTACATGCAGCTCCACTATGGCCAGGTAGTTGATGTTGATCCAGACGGGCCCGCGCCAGTAGTTTTCGCCGGTGCCGTAGAGCGGGCTCTTTTTGCTGAGGCTGCGGAGGCCGTGGGGGCTGAAGAGCTCGTCGGGGTCGGCCAGCAGGTCGAGCAGGCGGCCGACCTTGGGGCTGTCGGGGGCCAGCAGGTTGCCGCCGACCAGCAGGGGGAAGAGCGAGATGTAGCCGCGGTGGCACACGAGCTTGTTTTCCTCGTAGTCGTCGATGGTGGCGTCGCAGAAGCAGCCGTCGGCCTCGGACCAGTGCAGATCGTCGAGGTTGCGGACAATGGCGGTGTGGATGGCGCGCAGCTCGGCAGCCTCGGCCAGCCAGTTGTTGTGGGTGTCTGAACCGGCATCGCCAGCAGCGCCAGCATGTCCCTGGTCTCCCCCCAGCAGCTCGGCCACGCCCAGCAGCGACCAGGCCATGCGTCCCATCCAGGCCATCAGGTCGACGTGCAGCTCGCCCGGGTGGGGCGGCTGGGGCCGCGGGTAGTCGTCGAGGCCGCTCGTCAGCACGTGGGCCTCGGTGCGGCCGCGCCAGCGAAAGGCCTCGCGCGGCGAAAAGGCCTCGCGCTCGTACGAGCGCACGTCGCCGGTCTGGGTGCGGCGGAACCAGTCAAAGTGGCGCCGCAGCCGCGGGTACAGCTGCCGCAGATAGGCCAGGCCGACGGGGGGGTTCTCCGTGGCTGAGGCTGACGCCGGACTGCTGCTGCTGCTGCTCGCAGAGCCGTTCGCCTGGCGCAGCCGCTCCACCAGAATGTCGACGACAAAGACCAGCGTGGGCGGGTTCGCATAGTGGGCGTACTGGACCTGGAACTCGGGCGGCACCTTGCTGCGGGCCTCGGGGCCGAGGATCTGCTCGCGCGCGATCCAGCCGTCGTCGTCGAGGAGGCGGAACCAGCTCTGCACAATGTCGAGCGCCAGGTCGAGGTCCCAGTCGGCCACGGGCACCAGGTGGAAGCCCTCGTCCCAGAGAAAGCCGCGCGGGAAAAAGGGCCGCGACGGCACCGCCGTGAAGAGCTCGAACGGCCCGTCCAGCTGCTCCTGGTGCCGTGCCCGCGCCCGTGCCGCCTCCTCCCAAAATCCCTCCTCCTCCTCGTCGTACTCGGGCGCGTGCGACCGGTCCGCGATCGCGTGGCCGAAAAAGTAGCCGATGCCGCCGACGAGGTTTGAGAACATGCTGCGCGCGAATGCGCTGTACCGGTCTATCGTGTCACGTGCCCCATTCGCCCCATACGGCGCCTGCAGCGCAAATGCCGCCGCAAAACGCGCCCCAAACCGCTCGCTCGCCAGCGCCGCCTCGCGCGTCACGTCTCGCGGCGTCAGCGCAGCGCCCCCGCCGCCGCCCGAAAACAGCACGTCAAACTCAAACGCGCCCTCAAAGATCTTCTGCACAAGGTGCACATTGCCGCGGCCCGGCCGGTGGCCCAGCTGGTACACCAGCCACGGCGGCGGCGGATTCTCCTCGCCGTGCTCGAGGATCATCCCGTCCACCGACTCCTTGATCTGGTGGAACAGCACCGCCTTGGCCTGCCACACGTGCTCCTCCGGCACCGTCAGCGACTGCACCACCGTCCGCTCCAGATCGCGCTCCTCTGCAAACGCGTGGTCGCCGCTGCTCGGGTGCGCCCCCTCGCCCTGCGTCACCACCAGCTTGAACTCGCCCAAGGCCGCCGACCGGCCCTGGAACGTCACATCTCCTAGAGCGCCTTTTCCGTGTTTGTCGTCGTCGTCGTCGTCGCCGTGTTTGCTGTCGTCCCCGTCACCGCCCTCGCCGACCGCTTCCAGAACGGCGCCGTCTTCCTCCTGCGACACGTACAGCACCACCATCGTCTTCAGCCCCTCGGGCGCGCCCGCCCGCGGCTCGCCCTTGATGCGCGCAGCCCAGCTGCCGCCGTGGCCGCCGCCCGGCACCTTGACAAACGTCGTCGTCATGTCAATGTCGTTGCCCGCGTCGTGGATCGTCTGCACCCCGCCCTCGCGCGCGTCGTACTCGTCCCAGCCATAACCAGCCATGCCCTCGTGCTGCTCACACGTGTATCGGACAGCTGTTTGTTCTGGTCAGTGGCAAGAGGGGAGGGGAGAGTTTACTCAGGAAAAGAGATGCTCAGGCAAAGAGAGGGGAGGAAGAGGGTTCGCTCGGCAAAGAGAAAAACAGAGGCAAAGAGAAAACAGAGGCAAAGAGAAAACAGAGGCAAAGAGAAAACAGAGGCAAAGAGAAAACAGAGGCAAAGAGAAAACAGAGGCAAAGAGAAAACAGAGGCAAAGAGAAAACAGAG